>VZSF01003408.1:253-138428 GCA_013398295.1 Chionis minor
ACCTAGTTTAAAGCCCTCTCAATGAACCCAGCAATCTCATGTGCAAGGATCCTTTTCCCTCTTTGGGACAACCTTGCTCCGTCTGCCATCAGTAGGTCAGGTGCCGTGTAAACCTCCCTATGATTAAAAAAGCCAAAATTACACCGATGACACCTGAGCCACCTGTTCAACAGGTATGTTTTCCTGTTCCTCTCAGTGTCCTTTCCTGCCACTGAGCAGACTGAGGAAAACATTACCTGTGTTCCCGATCCCTCAACCAGTCGTCCCAGTGCCCTGAAGTCCTTTTTGATGGTTTTTATGCTCCTGCCTTTGATCTCATCACACCCAACTTGCACAACCAGGAGAGGATAGTAATCAGAGGGCTGCACTAGACATGGGAGTTTCCTGGTGATATCCCTGACCCGAGCCCCAAGGAGGCAGCAGACTTCCCTGTGGGATGGGTCTGGTTGGCGTATCGGACCCTCTGTTCCTCTCAAAAGGGAATTGCCTACAACAATTACCCTTCTTTTCTTCTTGACAGAGGCAGTCCTAATGTGTGGGACAGACTGCCTCATCTCAGGTGACCCCCCCCAGAAGTACCTTCATCGATGTTCTCGCTTGCCTGACCCTCAAGTTCCACCTTCATTACTCCAGGTAGTTCATGTTTAAGGAATTGGTGAGGGCAGTTAACCCTCACCCATTTATCCTGGTATCTAGCAAGTAGATGGCACTACAACCAAATTTTTTGCATCCAAATCCAAGCAAGCAACTGCACATGCAAGTTACTCCCTTCCACATCTGCACAACAGTAGATTTTGAGGTATACAATCAGTATTAAAGTAATCTTGGTGTAGTTCCCTCTTAGCATATGTAAACCTTTGGTTCATCCACCTTCCTATAAAGAGATATCTCCTCTGAACCTACACAAAATTCTGTCCCTCCCAGTTCTTTTGGAAATGCCCCCACAGGTAGACCAGAATAAGCAGTCATCTAAATATGATGTTACAAAGCAGTATTCCCGTCTGCAGTGAACAGCTAATAAAAGCACTCGGCTTGTTTACCCATGAGTTACAGTGACCTAAACCATGACTTGCACTTAAATTTGGCTATATATATTGGCTTTCTGATCTTAAAGGTCCCTTCCAATCTAGACGATTCTATGATTCTGTGATTCTGTGATATAGACATTACAGCACACTTTCCCACTCTCATAAGAATGCAAAACTATGCTGGTGTCTGTGCTGTGGAAATTGCATATTAAATGGCTTTTCTACATGATAAAGAAGGACCTGCTTTTCAGGATGGTTACTGAAATATGTTTCAGATTTATAAGCTGATCTGTGACATTTACTTCAGTCTTAAATCGGCAGTTACCAGCAAGTGAGGTTTACCCCTATAATAGATGCATATCTTTTTTATGTAGTTTTTCCTCTGAATAAGAAAATGTTTGTCTGTACTTCTCTGTAGAGGAGGCAAAACTTCCCCTCACATGCCAATAGGAAATAAAGAGGGGAAATAAGAAGAAAAATAGTCTCTTCTATCAGAGTTTTTTACTATTTGGAAACCTGGAGGTGAAAAGGGACATAAATTATTACACCCATAAACAATGTCATAGAAACAAGTAAAATAATTAGTCTATATTCCTCAAGGAAAAATACCACTGATTTTTTAACCAGATAATTATTATTCCATATGAGTGAATTCACATTCATGTACCAGACAAAAGATTAATTAGGAATTGGAATAGTTTATTGTGTCTGTGATGAATGAGTTTGCTAGATCTTTTGAGATTGTCATTAATTCAGTTTCTTTCAGAACAATCAATTTCAGAACAAAAAAGTGTAAATTTTTTTCTGAGAGTGAAGACCTTTTTAAGCGCTTGAAAAATGTTTACTGAGATTTAGAAATAAATCAGGTCTTCATCTGGTTGGGGGTTTTCTGAATTACTCTAGAATGTCAGTTATGCAACTTCACAATTGCAATTAAACCATCATCCAACATTTGAATTTCTATGAAAAGTAGGCATAAGTCTGCCTTGAAAATGTTTTGGGGAAGTGTTCCCCTGTTCTCACTGCCTACAGAACTGGTCAGCTATCTGCTTAATTTAAAATGTTAATTAAAAAATCATAACACTGAATTGGGGTGGAGGCGGTGTTAAGTTTTGTTTGTGTGAAAATGTCATCTTAAAATTCAGTAGGTTCTTACAGCTAAAAAACTGTTAGTTATGATAGCATCACAGGAAGGATCACTGCCCTAAAGCAGTAGTGTAAGAATGTCTTTTAATTTGGGAATGTAAAAGAAGTTTAATTGGCCCATTTTCTAGTCAGAGAACAGAGCATCCTTGGAGACCTTCACTATGTTTTCTTACTTCACTGGCTGGTGCACATCATGAGATCATGCTCTCTGGTTTTTGCATTTCTGATAGGCATTATACTTCTGGAAACATCGATAGGCATTATACTTCTGGAAACATCTTTTACTATGAATTTGGAGAGCTAGAAGAATCAGCAACTCAGCAGGCTGAATGATGTGTAAACTGGAGGTTGCTTGATGGGAGATTTTAGAGCAGAAAGCACAACTAGGGGCACAAATGTGACTGGGTGGGGTCTGTCTGAACAATGTCACAGATTGTGTACCACAGTGTCATTTCTGTGGGGGAGAAGCATTGGAAAAGAGAAATATTTCCCTCCTGACAGAGGAACATTTTAGCATTGAAAAGGTGATGGAAAGCGAAAAAAACTTTTGTAGCATATCAGACATAGTGTTTCCTTTCTCCCAGTTCTCATTCCTTCTCTTTCCTCCCTGCCATTCATGTCTAGCTATGGCCCAAAAATGGTGAACATTCTCACTTGTGGCCAGAGCTCCTACGGCAATGATTGGGCTTCTTCACATTTTTCCCAAAGCAAGCCTTCTGTAAGTTACATGTATGACAGACTAGCCAAAGTTCTGCCATACGCAAGACAAGAGAGCTTGTGTATTGGACAAGTAATTCTACAGTAGATAGAAGTGGAGAGAGAAGTCACTTCTTCATGGTAATGTATGGAGACAACTGTTAGTTAAAATGTGCAGCTGAAATCTTAAGCCTTTACACAGGAAAAAACAAACCCAATGTTGTGTGGCAAAGGAATTCATAATTTGGTCTGCTTTTAGGCATTAATCAAAAGGAGGATACAGGGTGACACAATCAACAGAGGGAATTTAAAAAAGGTTTCTTCTTCTGCATCTCAGTCAGACAAGTCTCTAGCAGAACCGTATGTTAGCAAAATACCAATATTTCATGGAATCAAAAAGTTATTATAGTTGCAACAGACCTTTAAGATTATCAAGTCCACCTGTTAACATAGCACTGTTGAGTTACTACTAAACCATGTCCCTCAGCACTACATCTATGTGTCTTTTAAATACCTCCAGGGTTGGTTAACTACTTCACTGGACATCCTGTTTCAATGCTTGATAACCCTTTCAGTGTAGAAATTTTTCCTAACATCCAATCTAAACCTTCCCTGGAACAACTTGAGGAGATTTCCTCTTGTTTTATCCTCTCTTACTTGGGAAAAAAAGACTGACACCCACCTCACTACAACCTGCTCTCAGATTGATGTAGAGAGCTAAAAGGTCTTCCCTGAGCCATCTCAGAGGGGAATGAGGAGTCCAGACTAAACAACATCAATTCCCCCAGGTGCTTCTCATAAGACATGTTCTCTAGACCCCTCACCAGCTTTGTTGCCCTTCTCTGGACACACTCCAGCACCCTCACCTTACAGTGAGGGGGCCTAAAACTAAATATAGTATTCAAGATGTGGCCTTACCAGTGCTGAGTACAGGGGCACAATCTCTTCCCTGGTCCTGCTGGCCACACTATTTCTGATACGTGCCAGGATGATATTGGCCTTCTTGGTTACCTGGGCATACTAGCTATGGCCCATAAATGGTGAACTTTCTCAGTTGTGGCCTGAAAACTTAAAACACAAACAGTCAAGATACACTTTGTCTTCAAATACTTCACCCATTTCGACAGCTATGGAATTGTCCTTACCCAAAATTCTAATAAAAACTTTGTGCCATTGGCACAGAAGTTGAAAATAACTTAGGTAACAATGTGGCAAAAAAATTCACAGAAGAGTATGAGAAACCATCTGCTCAGGCATTCAATTCAGCAGGAATGTGAAGGGCAGGGGAAAAGAGGGATTTGCAATGAAGTATTTTCATGCCTGAAGCAATAGATACATATAAAGAGGTGTTGCTGTTAAATTTTGGCAAAATTCTACTTCAGAGTTCTTCAGTAAGATAATATGCCTTATTTTATGCTCCGCGTAATCTTGTAGATTTTTCTGTGGCTGCAAATTGTCAGAAAATATGCTCCTCAGTATCTCTTTCCTGCTTACACCCTCACTTTGGCACCCAACTGGATGACTGGTTCCACAGTCTTCCTGTGGAAAACATATTTAATGCACAGCAGAGCTTACTTTTCACCTGTCTTGAAAAGCATGTGGCAGAAATTATTGATACATCTTGGCTTTTTTGGTTTGTTTTTCTTTTCAGGTACATTTAAAACTTCTTAGCGTTGCCAACTTCTGGTGCAAAACAAAGCAAAAGTCTTCACCATATTTAGCTAATGTTTGGTATGTAAGAAGCCAAGGGACAAATAAATGCTAAACACTTTGCAGTGGAAAAATATTTCAAGGAGGTGTTGAGTTAATGATTTTCTGGGGTTATTTGGAAAGGCAAGCCCTCTGTCAATAAGAACAAATTAAGTTCAGGCACAAAGTGGGACACAAGAGACAAGACTTCTGCTTCTTCCCAAGAAACAGCAGGCTTGCAAGGAGACAAAAGATCAGCCAGAAACAGGAGCATTGAGTCAAGGAAGAGACTTGGGCACTCCTGATTTTGACCATGTTGTAATGAAAATTTGTGTGGCAAGTGTGAGATTATAATTAAGATGGAGTAAAATACAGCTTCAGTTGTAACCCTGCAGCCCCTTTGATTTAAGCTTGCAGTAACTGGCAATATCTAGGATCTGACATAGAGTTTGCTGACGCCTTTAGAAAGGTTATATAGGAAGATAATACTTCTGACCTGCAGTTCATGCTGAAAGCAAACCTGTTTTCTGTGCTGATCTTGGCAATATCCTGCAATGTTGTATATCCCCTTACCAACTCTCTGATTTTACTTTCAGAAAGCCTTATTTTAACATGGATGATGAAAATCATGATTATCCCACCTCTGTTTATGGCTTAGTTAAGTTTGGTATAAACACTAATTGCATAATGGTGAATAACATGCTCACAATGGTACAAAACACCCTCACAGCCCTGTGCAAAAAAAGTATTGTACTTTCTGAGTCTTGCAGGATCTCGCTACAAGATCTACATCAAGAAAACAAGATTTGTTTCTTCTGCCCAGGCACTGATGTATTCCATATATTTATCCATGAATTATATATACAGTCCCTTATTCAGCAGAGAATTTACATAAATGGCTTAACTCTGAGGTTGTGCTTAAATTTAAGCACACAGTTAAGTGTTCTCCTACATCATAGATTTTGTAGAAAGCATTTCTCTGCTTGTCAACAGGATACTTTATTCTCGGCTTTTATAGGTCAAGACCAGATTCAATTAAATTATGCACCTTCTTTTCCAGCTAAAGTATTATAAAACTAATTCTTGCAACTTTGCTCACCAGTTAAATACTGCCTTAATTGTAAAGGTATTTTCTTTTAAATCTTAAATGATTTAATATTGTTCTGTTTTCTGTGTCTCATACACACACGCTTATTGTCAAGAAAATAGTAACCAGACTTTCCTACTCATCTGTTCTTTAATGGCTACCATCTGGAAACACACTTCAATTATTCGATTTCTAACACATGAACTTCTAACATGGTAAACATTACAAGAAAAACCTTTGATTTAAACTTAGGCATACCTTGAAGTACTTTGCTGGAAGTGGACCTGCTTAAATCAAAGTGAAGTTTGATTTTTTTCATAATCCAGATTTTCAGAAGAATTCTTCATATATCATCTTCGGTTTAGAAAGGTAAATGAAATGTACAGAATGCAACAGCTGGTTTTTTGAAAATCTCTAAGGTTTTTAAAGTCTCACAGAAATTGTTCTGCCAAATCAGATTTTCTGTTTGAAAATCTGATCTTAATCCTGAGTGCATTGTGTGAGAACTAAATAATTCTTTGAGTCTTAACTAGCAAAATGGTCACATGTTGCATCCCCCCCAAACTAAAACATGGCTGGTTTTTCCTCCTCTTAGCACTTCTGTAATTCATAAAATGCCCTCTTAAAAAGCAAGGGTAGTAACTTGAGTAGCAAGCCTATACTGACAGCCAGTAAATAGAGCTAAAATCCTTTATATTCACAGTGCCTGTGCAGCGATCTGACTATTTTTGTTTACAAGTCTTGCATGGATAAACTTGTTTTGTGTTTAACTAGAAGTATAACTAAAATTCAAATAAAACACAACTCCGTCAAATCTGTGAAAATAAGAGGCAAGTTCCCTCTTGAGACTACCAAAGGTAAATAACAAGAAACATCTTGCATATCAGGATGAGATGCAGAGATCCCAACATCAGAGTTGCCCACTTCCATTTTTCATTCTATACCAAGATAGTATTTACTGGAACTGTGATATTTAGTGGGAAGTAGTTCTGATAGTCTTACTCCAGGCACTGCCTTCCTTTGTCACTGTGACTAGTCTGAAGTACGTTTGTACACAGCTTACACCATGCTGACATATGTTGCAAAGCCTACGCTTAGAAGCTGCACAGATTGAATATTCTTAACTTTCAAAGTGATCCTTTCTGTCTAGTTTAAATTATAGTGACTAGACAAAAGGGATAAGATTGGTTCAGTGTTTTTTTGCACATATCTGTGCCGTAACTCTACCCTCATCACCACTCTTATGGAGATTTTGTTGCTAGCATCACAAGGATTTGTCGTGAGAGGTACCTCTATGTTCGTTGGTTGGTTATGCTGTATTTATACCCATAGTAACAGGCCCTGTAAAGGAAGTGATAGTTTACTTTGATTACCTTGTTTGCTCACATAGAATGGCTAGGGGATTTGTTTCCAATTTTTAGCACTTTGGAGGTGCAGCATTTTGTGAATGAAATTGGAGATTCATTTTACTGAGCAAATAGATGAAGGTCAGAATTTTTCTCCCCGGTATCTTGGATCTTCAAATTGCATGATGAGAGATGAAAAATGCTTGCATTTTGCAGCAGCTGGTAATGCTAGTCAAAGTCAATACTGCAAAAACAGTGTCTTACTGTATTCTCTGGAAGAGAGGCAAAGATTTGGTTTCTTTTAGCACCTCTTCTATTCTAAACTGTCTCTCTGTAATATTTGGGTGATAAAATGTCTGAATGATTACTGTGTAGTAATCAGTAATACAGTACAGATTTTTACAGTACTGTAAAAAAATCAGTACAAAATAAAATACAGTAATGTAGTAATGCAGTACAAATTTTTCGTAACTGTCAACAAGCATAATGCCAATTAGTCAGCTGTTAATTGATAAACCACCATGAAAGGTGCACTTACACCTCCAAGAATTTATAGCTAAAGAAGCATAAGCAGGAGAAATCAGACATTGGAGAAGAAGTTGAGAGGAAAGGGAATATTTGATTATTATTTCTAGATGAGTTCTGTTCATTGTAGTTTTGGTTAAATTTTGCTACCTGTATACTACTGCTATATACTCATTGATTTTACTGTTACAGAGGACAGAATCCATTCTTACACCTCCTGCCTGGACAAGCTGCTTTCTATCTTTCATGACCTCCTCTTACCTTTTTTCTTTCTTTGTGTGCTGGCTGGTGAGATACCTGTTGTTAGCAGCACAAATGATGAAAAACATGTCCTCGCTAAAGTCAGCCAACAAGCTGTTTATTACTCAGAAAAGAAGCCTTCTGGTTATTTGGCTCAATTGAAGCCATATGGACTATCTACCTCCCAAGAGCAAATGAGAATGAGTTGGAGAAAGAGACTCTCTCCCCAAACACTAAGCAAGCAGTATTGACCTAACTGACACATAAAGGATCTGGCAGGTTAAATGGAAGAGAAACTGATACAGCCATTGCTTCAAATGCCTTTTACTTCTAGATTTAAGCAAACAATAGGAAGCCCTAATAAGAAATTAAATTATTTTAATCTATTTTACAAAGATGACAGAGATGCTACAATCACTTACATTGTACCAGACTTTATATGTATGTGTATGCCAAGGTAGTTTCTTTTTGAATAGTATAAACCATTGCATGAAAAAACCCCACAAAAAATCCCCACTTTAGTATGAACACAATCAAGCCTCAAGAGTTATAGTAGATAAGGCTGTTGTAATCCATAAACCTACAGCAGTTGCAGAAGAGCCTTGCTGATGTACATAAAATGAAGGTGTTTCCATAGAGACTTATACTGTAGCATGCACTACCACAGTTATCAAGGTCAGCTATGTATGAATCACACAAGAACTTATCCATTATAGCTA
Organism: Chionis minor; assembly: GCA_013398295.1. Taxonomy (NCBI): domain Eukaryota; kingdom Metazoa; phylum Chordata; class Aves; order Charadriiformes; family Chionidae; genus Chionis; species Chionis minor. The sequence goes on from VZSF01003408.1 coordinate 8,730, forward strand.
TAGTTGCCTTGGGACTTTTAATAGTTACCCGATTGTCCAGCTAAGGGTTGAGCCAGAACTCCTTTCCTGACACTGGCTTGCAGAGTTGAGGGATTTTGAGGCACTTCTTAATACCTCAGATACTTGGATTGACCTTTATTTCTCAAGCCAAAAAGTTTTTTCTTTCCTCCTCTGAGCTTTTGTCTAAACCTTACAGACACTATATCATTCATGCATTAGCTACTGCAGATGCTGCTGAAACAAACTGATTTTTACAACTCTAGTCTTATTTTCTTGATATTTGCCTACCCTCTATATTTGACTCTGATTTCACCCTGTTTCCTTTCTGATCCAGAATTAAAGTAGTTGCTTTTTTTTTACAGCACTCTGAAAAACTCCTCTCACAAATTATTGCATGCATATTTTATAAAGCAACTTGGTATGCTAAAATACCCCTGATTTTGCCTGAAGGCATCTGTCCAAGTGGAAATGATCCTTCAGAAATTCATTATTTTCATTCTTACAAATGCTGTTCTGTACACAGATGCAGAAATCATGGCACAAAGTGCAGAGTCTGTTTATTCCTTTTGGAGTTCAGCTGGGTGTTTTGCTATTGATAAAAAAACTACAGAGAGAAGTGTGGAACTGCAGTGGACATGTGAACTATGAAGGGGAACATAAATATGCAAATTGGTGTTCAGTGAAAGGAAAAAAGCCATCATCTCAGCGTGCTTCCCTTTCTATTGCACTGAGCACCAAGACAAGCTCCTTCTGTTTAATACATGCTTCCTGAATCCCAGCATGGCTGGAGTCCACTGGGAAAACATTGCCGGAAGGATAGTTTCCTCATTACAATAGAGTCCTACAGTATAAAGTACAAGAAAATAGTTCTTCCTACTTTATTTGCACTTTGATCAGCGAAGGAACAGCCCTGGATCTATAAGCTGTACAAGTCAGTGATTATCTTGCTGATAACCAGGCTTTGATTTCTCCTCACTGTGCCATCTGGACAGCCAACTTAGTGAAAAATGCCCAAAGGTGATGCACAAAGCAAAAGGCATAGGACTGATCTAGGTGTGTAAGGATAGCAAAGCACAGGCCGTGAATAAGAGCCTCCACATACAGGGAGGCCACCACAGTGCTCAAGGCCGGTGAAATGAATGTTTCTGAACTGTTCTATGAAAAGTTTTGGCTGCAGTATTTTCATGTGGACCAACTTGCCTTTTTATTTTATGTTTCTTTGCCCTTTCCTTTGAAAAGGGAAAGAAATCGTGCAGAAAAAGCAGAGACACAGAAACTATAAATCAAAACCAGGAAATGATCGAATGATATAAACTTGTGTTTCTGCAGACAAGGACAGTGGTAGGATTACACTTAAAAAATACTTGAAATACACTTGAAAATACTTGAAAAATGTTCCACATCATTGTTTAAAAATGAACAAGTTTTTGTATCCTATCATCTACTTAGTTGTTGTCCAAGAAGGGTTCTTCCCCAAAATATTTTCTATGGTGGTTGCATTGATGATTTCTTGTCAAAATCATCCGGAAAGAAAATTGTATGAGGGAAAGGAAGAATAGTAGAGGATGGGAATCAAACAGCTGTGATGACCCGTTGCCCCTTTAAACTTGCTCTCAGTGCCACTCAATGTTTCTTTTCTTCCTGGGAGGCTGTTGAGCTCTAACACTTTTACTCTTTAGGTCATGTGGAAATAAGCTCTCTCACAAATCTGTGACCAAGTTGGAGGACTTCTCGTAGTTTCCATAGACCTTGAGGGACGGGAACATTGTGAGGAGGAAGCAACTTGGAAAAGCTAGAGCGGTCAGAGCCTCTAAAACTCAGAGCCAAGCAGCTGAGTGTCTCCCAGTACCTCCTCAGGGAATATTGTCCCACCTCTAACAGCAAACAACTTTCCTGTTCAAGTTGTGAAATGCTCATGTTGATATCTATGCTCTACCACAGGCTCATTCTGGGATTGTAACCATGTGACTTAATCTTGCTGAGCTAATGTCTTCACCCTGCAAGGGAGGTTAATAAAAAGTTGTTTCCTTAACGCAACATGATGTTACAGATTTTCATTTTGTTGTAGGTGTCCCTGGTCATTTCAGGGGGTGGAATAGTTGACCTTGAAAGGTGCCTTCCAGCCCAAACTATTCTATGATTCTGCGATTATGTCAGGGCACAGTTATTAGGCAATGGGGCTTGTATGTCTCTCTGGAAAATGCAGTGTAGGATGTCTACAATGTGCCTTGCTGGATTTCTGCTGTATATTGCAATGTGTGAATCTCAGCAGATGTAGAATTGCCACATCAGCCCACTGAATGCTGTAAGTGCTCATGGCAGCATCATGGATGCCTCTAGCTACAGTAAAGGAGACTTATGGTTAAATACTCACTTGATGTTCTTTTGTGGCTCATGCCATAGGCCAAGCCATCAAAGCTCGCAATCCAGGATTGTGTTGCTGGCTGAAATTGTAGCATGATATTATTGGGTGTAATGATCTTAGCTTAATTCTGCAGACTGCTAAGTGAAATTTAGCAGTGTGTGATAATAAGCCATGTGCTACCCATTCATTTATTCTTCAGTAGGTTTGTTATGTGGAGAGCAATGTGCGAGCCTTAGCCACTAATCACCTGTACTGTTTTGGCTGGGTCCATTTTTAATTCCTAGACTACAAAGTTCTGCCTCTATTTTCGCAGATGAACAATACAGCAGATGTCAAAACAGAGGTGTATAATTTCTGAGTTCTGAATTCACAAGTGGTGGCACTTTATCACTATACGAAGACAGTCCATTGCATGGAGAGCTGGAATCACTGGATGGTTGTGCTCAAATTACTCTCTTTGGTCGACATTTGAAGCTACTGAAAGCAGTTTGCCAAAAATCTACTAAATTAAGTGTAGGATCTAAAGTGAGTGCTCTTTAATATTTGCATTACAGAAGAGCTTTGAGTGCTAAGGAGATAACTGAATTGCTTTTTTATGTATCCGTCACATGTACAGAAGTTTCTTTATAGGTATTCAGGGAATATCCTACTCCCAGGTCTACTGGGAAAACAGATATGAAAGTTGTTTTTTTCTAGTAGCCTGTATCACTTCTTTTGAGTAAAGTAGCCGTGATGAAGATCCACACAGTATGGGTGCTGTACCATCACAAGGTTATGAATGCTTATTATGACAAATGAACTGTGTCTTGAGATGACTAACCAGGGCAGGAGGGAGGAGGAGGGGGCGTATTTCCTTTGAAGTATGATAAATGAAGCTGTCTTCTAGGTAGTATTTGTACTCAAAAAATCGTAGATTTGTAAAGAAGGGTTTAGGATGAGATGGTGTTGCAGTTTCATGGACAATCCTAATGACTTAATCTTTTTTATCTAACACTTGTATTTTCTAGTATGTCTTATAATTTTGGTTTTCAAAAATTCATAAAGGAGAAGTGTTAACATGTCGTCAGTCGATACAGATTTACAGGTTTTAAAATATATGTGTGAAACCAAACAGTGCTGAAATTTGAGAGGGCCAGCAGTCAGGAAACACAAAGAGCAATTCAAAGTGCAAAAGCAATGTATTGATAACTGTCACCAGTTTTGGAAGGACTGGCTTGTACCAGGGTCTGTTCTTAGCTGGGTCGTTTCGAGTTATATTTGTTTCTTTGTCACTTGAACAAGAGTAATCCTTCCCATGCTATCTTAAGAAATGTTATTATTTATATACAAAAATTCAACTTTAGGTTGTGCTTAGAGTCTCAGGTTATGCCAGGAGTTTCCCACTAGTGGACAGGTTCTGCTTATAAGCCTGTCATCATTCTACAGTGTTCTTGAATAAATGCAGAATGTTTGGGAGTTAGGGATGTTTTATTACTGTATTTTCCTTTCTGAACATTACACAGTATCGTGGTTTAACCCCAGCTGGCAAGCAGGACCATGCAGCTGCTCACTCATTGTCGTTCCTCCCCCCTGCCCTGGCCTCTAGTAGGGTAGAGAGAAGAGGGAGAAAAGGAGCGTAGAAAAACTCAACTAGTGGGTTGAGATCAAGACAGTTTAATAAAACAGTAATGGAAGAGGGGGAAAAAGAAAAAGAAATAATATAGTACTGGTATAAGAATACACAAAATAAACCAATAAAATACAAGTCACTCTCACCACCCGATGATTGGTTGCCCATCCTGTCCTGAGCAGTGATTGCAGATTCCTCCCCCTGGCAACCCCCATTTATGTACAGAGTATGACATCTATGGTATGGAATATTTCTTTGGCCAGCTTGTCTTGTCTATGCTCGCATTCACCTTCCATGGGAAGCTGAAAATATCCTTTACTAATGTAAAAATCACTTAGCCACAACTAAAACCAATATGTGTTATCAAATTATTCTCATACTAAATCCAAAACAGAGCAGCTGCTAGAACAAAAAAAATGAAATAAACTCTATCCCAGCTGAAACCAGGACAATCAGGAAAAGAGAGTCCTATGATATCAAATGATTGCATGAATTTATATGATCTGATCCTAGAAGAATAGGATGTTAGAGTAAATTAATAGATTAAGTTCCTAGCTGTGAGAGTTGCCAGTGTCACAAAGTAGATTTACTGTAAGCACACACTGACATTCGTTTGAGTCTGCAGGAAGGATGAGGAAAGAGCCGCATTCATTTCACCGCAGTAGGATTATCCCATCTCTCAGGCCACCTACTACAGACTAGGAGAATGGCTCTCCAAGGTGTCTGGTTGTCTCTGATGACCACAGCCAGTATTAAGAATACCTTAGAGTTCATTGTTTAAACTGCAGATGGGCGAAGCTGAACAAAATTAATTCCACCCTAAAGAGGCTCAACTTGATGGTAACATCAGAGACCATGGCAGACACTGTTATGTTTTTTCCTTCCTTGAAGCTCCTAGCAGTGCCCAAGGTGACACTTGACTATATGACTGAAGTTCTCTCCTGTCCCTAATCTCCAAAGCAGATAGGGGTCCTTCATACGAAATCAATAGCAAGGTCTTTGACGGACCTATAGGAGTCCACTAATGACTGAGGAGCTGTCTGTTTGGTGGAGAACTGGTATTTCCTCAAAACAGTTAGCAGTCTCTGTATCCTCTTGGCACCTGTTTTTTTGTAAGATTCCCATGACTAGGAAAACATCATCTCCAACTCTCTGTCCTTGTCCTCAGCTTTGAGACATGCCTGAAGCAACTTGGTTATCACTGGTGGGTCCAAGATCAAAAGCCTGCTTTATTGTAGCTGGGGTGGTGGACCCAGAGAATACCTGTGGTCAGTTTCAAATGAATCTCTTGTCTTCTAAGAGAGGACAGGTTTGGCGATCTCTTTGTTTCTATACAACTACAAAAATACTTTGACTCATTATAGAAGAGCTATATATTATTCTTTTTTTCTATCACTTTTAGAATCCTTTGATGTATAAGCCATGCAAAAGATCCCATGTCTCCTCAACTTACCCTGTCATTACCTACTCAGATCTCAGCTGTGTATGAGAAAAACAGTACATTTTAGGAAGGCTCAGAAGAAAGATTAACTGTTTGCTCATTTTTAAATGACCGTACATTGCAATGAATTACATGCAATGATACGTGCAAAGAAATTATCACTGTTTAGTAAACTGAAATTATTTTCAAGGACATCTTTCCACAGTGTTCATAAGGAAGACAATCTTACAATTAGATAGCATGTCTTTTTTAAACACTGTGAGAATGGCTGATATTACTCTTACAAGGTCTATGCATTCTTTCTACCTCTTTTATTTTTCCAAGAGCAGCTATCAGGTCACAGCTGTTTGCTCAGTGTTTAACAAAAGACCAAGAAGTCACCTGAAATGTTCCAGAGACGATAGGCTCTGTATGGCCTAGCAATTCATTGTGTAATAGATTATGACGGCAAATCATTAAACAATAACAAAAAATCTTGAAACACTTTCCTCCCAAGGATTTATCTTTTTTCCCTCCAACTCTTATAATTATGGCCATTCCAAGTTAATGCTTTCAGCAGATGCGTTCAGGATCTTCCTAAATCATCTAAGTAATGGCAAAGGCAAAAATTAAAAGTAAAGCACCCCCAAGCCTGCTTGCCCTCCCCTTAAGAAATTATTTCTTCTTCAACTAAAAGGAAAATTTTGTCTTGATGTAGAATTTATTAAAAAAGGCAGAAAATTCCCAATGTGAGAAAGCATGCCCTCAAGTCTTTTCCTAATTAGTACAGCATCCAAGAACATAGTATCAGCATGATTTAGGCAAGTTTAATGTTTTTTTTATTTGAATGATTAATATGGAGTTTAATCTTTTCCTCAAAACCCACCATGACTCAGAGTCACCAGATCCAGAAGGGTAAAATCATAGAATCATAGAACGGTTAGAGTTGGAAGAGATCTTAAAGATCATCTAGTTCCTTGCTTCTGTACTAAGCAAAGACACCTACCACTACACCAGGTTGCTCAGCGTTTATGTAAAATGGAATGAAAAGAATATTTACATTTACATGTTCAAGGTGACATAAGTATTCATTGCTTACATTTATTAGCTAAGCATTATTCTCCATTTTGTAGAAATTGTTTAAGCTAGTTTATAAACATACAGTGTCTTGTTAACTAATGCAACTTAATTGGCACTTACATAGCCCACCAGGAGGATGAGCGAGAAAGAAGGTTGGCAATGTAGTAGTTGTACATAAAAAGCACCTTTGTGGAAAAATGAATGTCTGTGCAGATAGAACAAAATGCTTGTTCTACACGTATTTTCGAAGAAATACTTGTATGACTATCTTTGTACAAGTATTTTAGTTTCATGTGACTGCTGTGTTTTATCACTGTGATCAGTGAAACTTTTGGTGCATGTTAAGCTTGTGACTGAGAAGTGACAAACTAGATGTGAAAGATTCAAAAGCTTCAGCACATCAAACACAGAGTATAGTCCATACAGATAAGCTAAAATGGCAAAGTGGGAGTTTTGATTTCAGAGTTAACTTGACTGAAAATTTTTGCTGTTTGCCAAGAATTAAATAAAATACTTTGACCGTAGTGGAAGCTTGGCAGTCAGGTTGTTGAATTGGAAGATGGAAATACTGGGTTTCATTTCCCTGCATGTAATGCATAGCTGCATGAGACAGCTTGTGGTCAGACTCACAGCATGTGCATGCTAAGGAGAATTTACAATCTTTATATGAAAATCTTCAAAAGTAAACTGGAAGGTCTGCTTCACTACTACTGGTTCAGAGAAAAGTAGAGGTGGAGATGAAAGCTATTTGTCAAGCTCTCACTCTTTCTGGTGGGATTGAGCCTAGTCAGAAGATGGCTGTACAAAACCACAGTGAGACGCCTGCAGGAGAGTAAGGAAAGGTGAAGCTACTGAGGAGATGCAGAAGATGGTGGGTTTTGTGATTCCAGTCTGTATGCCATCCTTTGTGCCAGTTTCGATTGTATCTGAGTGTATAACAACTTCCAGTGTTTGGTCTCCAGGAACAGTCATGTGCCATCTTCATCAAGGCCTGTGCAGAGCAGCCGTGTGAACTTGGTTCATATTTACAAAGGAAACTGTTATTACAATTATGTGAAAGACCATGAACTGACGCCAGATGAGGTAAGGAAAGCAAAACCACTGAGTGATTGCTGACACAGGACTAGTCAGCAGCTAGTTATTCAGCTTGAAGATGAAAAATACCACCTTGAAAAGGTGTAAAAAAAGAATGGCAGAGAATTGGAAGGCAGCAACTGAGCACCGTCAAGAACCAAATTCTTCCATGAAGCACGAAACATTGGTCCTTCTCCACCTGCCTGGCTAGCAAAAATGCAACATCTCATTAGGGTGGTAAGCATGTTAATGTTCAGCCAAGTAGCTCATTAGTTCCATCTAGTCATTGTATATAAGCCAATAAATATGTTTTTTGCAGTTTTTACTTGTATTTATCCTGTTTGCAGAATCTTTCCGCATATGGCTGTATTTTTCCCTATTAGCCCCCATTAGCAAGGCAAATACAGTCATGAATTACTGCTTACTATTGAGTGTCATTCATATCAAATACACCCATCACACCTTTATGTAATTAAAAATGTAAGGAGAGAGAATTAAAATCATTGAACACAGAATACTTCATAAAACTACATGAAGTGTTTTTCATTATAGACTGGCCCTCAGAAACCATTACAGTACTTCAGGGACCACTTTATCTTCATGCACTGTCACTGGTTAGGATGCTTCTCTGTAATGTTTGATAACTTCTGATTCATCCCAGTCCACAAATGTAACAACTGTGTGGGCAGTTACCACTTTGAGTTTGTACATCTCTTTGTGTACTGCATGTTTAGCCTCCTATGTACAACCACTTTGCTTCTCCTGCACCTTTCCCCCCACCATAAGCAAGCCTGGTGGCAATATTTACGGTGCTATCAGGTTTCAGTGCAATCCTCTGTTTTAGTGCTTAGAGCATTCCAATTAATAGGATCACGATGCCACTACTGGCAGAGAGTATTGAAAGCAAATTACTGCAGAGTGCACCCGCTCAACAATACCAAAACCCTTCTTTTGACTGCTGTGACAGACAGCAGTGGGCCTGAAGAAGACAACCAGGGAAAAAAATTGTGTGAGGACTCCCAGTTCTATTTTATACGGGAACATGCAGAATATCTGTCAGTCTTTGTTATGCAATGATGCAAAAGTTAGCTGCATTCACACCACAGCCACATCTCACATTTAAAGGGGTTTAGGGCAGCTGGAGCATCTTTAAATGTTTAAAGGCAGCAGGTTAATCAGAACTTGAGTGAGCCATCTATTCAGTTTCTACAGCTTTGGCAGAGATTTACCAGGTGTAACAACTTCAACAGAAGGGAGCAGAGATAGGGAAGGGGAAAGGTATCTTGGTGAGGAAAAAAGTTTCACACACACATATTCATCAGTCTCAGTGTTCTCATTGTAGCAGTTCCAACAAAGTCACTCTTGAACTTAGATCAAATACAAACCAAGGAAGGAGCCTAATATATCTGGGTCTGACAGCATACTATTCTCAAACCATATAAGTAGTCTAATGTAGATATATTGCTCTCAATACATACACAATATAGACACGATCCCTGCATGTCTAATGACTATCTATTATCTAGGTGTCTCTACCAGCCCAGTGCTGACTCTAATGATCTGGCTGCCAAGTCTTCAAAAAACCCAGACAATGAGAGGGGAGATGACCTAATAAATATTGTTCTACAGCCAAAAACTGTACACTCCAGAGGCATTATGTGAGAGAGGGCTTACTTGATAAGAAAGGTGTTGTCTTCCTCTCTCTTCCACAGAGGCATGAAGAGGACCAAGGGTGCCTGCATCAGAGGAGATTCTGTGTCTTATTGATCTTGCTTTACTTTATAGATCTGCTTTAAAAGCAGCAGCAGGTGCCAGTAACAGTGACAAGTATATGCAGTTTTCATTGAATGGTTGAGGAAAATAAGAAAAATTGTTAGAGGAAATAGCTGTCTCCTAGCATATTGTCTTCATTTGAATTATTAAGGTCCATCAAAATTGACTACTGGACAAAAACACTTCTCAAATAAAATATTTGCATTTGCCCTTCATTTCAGCTGTTATTTCACCATCTCCTCTACTGGCCACAATAGAAAACATTCAGTGACACATGGTCACATGGACATATCTTCCTCTCCATTATCAAGTAGAGCTACCCCTGTTGCCTGAAAGAAATTGAAAAAATTGGGCACTAGTTCATTTTTCAGTACTGAAATTTGCATCTATGGGGAGGCCTCTCCTTGGATTGCTCCTGGCTTGGCTGACTGCTGTTGGATGAGTGACTATTTCTCTCTGCACTGTAATGTTGTTCCCAGGGTAGCTGGAGTTTGGGGGTTAGAAGTCAGGACTTCCAGAATCTCACCTGGTTTAGGAAGGCAGGATAGTCTGCCACTTAAGGAGCTCTTGTTGACATAGGAGAACTGTGCTTGATCCTGCTCTCCGTCTTAGCATTTCTATGTGATCTGAAGGGAAGTTACCGGGTGAGGCATTCTTCTTTGTTTTAATCAGGGAAAGGTTAACTGTCTCATTTTACATTAGGTCAAAAAACTAAATTAGATGTTTAGACACCCTATTCAGGCAACAGAGAAAGCTACAAGTCTTCTGAGAATGATTTACCTGAACTTTATTAATCTCCAGAGTTGACACAGGATGAATCACCTTATTGAACTGCCTCTCTCTCCTTTAACTTGGATGAGGTGGATCTTACCCTTAGTCTCTGTCATTTCACTTCCTACCTGCAAAGTGCTTCTCAACTTTCTATCAGTAATACCCGTAAGGTACTCATACATTTTAAAAGTGTTGCAGACCTTAGTTACCTGTATAAATAAATCAAATTGCTCTGCCCTTAATAGTTGTTTGTCAGCCACACTCATTTTTTCTAAAGTAAGGTAAATTAATTTCATACACATAGTGTATCTGAATCCCAGCAAAACTAGCCATGGGAAGGCTTATTTGATAGACTGCACATATTCTTGTCTGCTGTAAAAGAACAGCAAACACAACAGAAGGACTCAAGAGTTGATGAATTGTAAACTGCTGGACACCCTTTTCTGTGGAATCAGTGGATTAATTTTTTTTTTAAACAAGAGAAATTAATATCTGTTAAATCTGAATTCCATCAGGCTGTTCTTGCCTTTGGGCAGCAGGGTGGATCAAGGACCTTTAGTGGTCCCTTCCACCCTCATCTTTTAAACACAATTTCTTTGATTTCAGAAATAATGCAGACCATTTGGTGCTCTGTATTCTGACTTATTCCCTCTCTTAAAGTGGCACAAATGTAACACCGCTAAATGCACTTCATGATTGATTAACTTTGGGGAGGAACACTATCCCCGTATGTTAAGTAACTACATCTGCAGTGTTCTTCTGGTAGATGATTGGTCAGATATTGGTATCTACTTAGAAATGTAAGATTAATATCACTGAGATTTAGACATCTCACTTATAGTTATCTAGTCATAAGGTAATTGTGCAGGCTTCCTATAGAGAGGGAGAAGCATCTCCAGATTAGTGCCATTGTAAGATAAATATCTAAAATAGTTCAGACATGTCATCCTGGAAGTGCCTGTCTCTCTCAACTGAATATAAAGGAAGGGTAGCCAGCTAGCTTAGAACTATACATCTCACTTTTACACTTCTGAAATTAGATTAGGTGGAACTACCCCTTTAGTACAGAAGGCCTTTTAGCAGTAAAGACATACAACCAGTAAGTACTTACTTTGTCAGCTACGTGATACTTTTTTTTAATGAGTCAGGAATATGTTAGTCTTCAGCTCACCCTTTTGCTGTTTACCTTACAAGTAATCTTCCTGCAAATTGCCTTTCCTGTTCCATTAATATTATCCAATGGACAAACCTGTGTTTTACCATCAGAAGCTGTAATTGTAGAACTAGGTATGCCGTGCACAGGGTACGAGTGGTTTGATACTGCTCCTAGCCATTCTGCCATGAATACTAGCTGCTAGAACTAATGTTATTGCAGCAAGGGTAATCCTGACAGGGAAATCCAGGGCTGTTTATTCCACCTCTTTATGGCAGTAGGTATCATATCCAAAATTCCTCTTAGTAAGCAAGCCACTGCTTCTTTGCCCATTTGTGTAAGGTCAGTGCCCCTCAAAGAAACCCAGAAGTCAATGCACACATCATCTGCCAGAGACAAAAGACAGTAAATCGGGCATTAATGTGTGCTTCTTATTCGAGTCCTTCAATTCCATGTGGCCGAGACTTGGGCTGCTACGTAATGGTGACACTCATCAAAGCCAGTGTTAGCCTTCTGTAACTTCTGTGCATAGTCTGAAATGGTTGTCCAGACTCCCTCTATGTTGAGCAGATATATCCAGTGAGTGGTTAACTCTGTATTTGAGTAAGCATGTAAAATAGGTGGGATTCATCACCCTTGGAGATCCTGTCTGTTTTTATTGATTAACAAGGTACTGATCTGTAGCTTTGAGAAACCTAAATGTTGGTGACTTAAGTCTTATCCTACATAAGCAAAGATATAAATGATTTTTAACTTCAAGATTCTTGTACTTCAGAGCAGATTGGACTTAATGCTTAATTCTTGAAATCTAGGAGAGTACTGATGAAGTTTGTGTTGAATAAACAAGTGCGGTACTTACCTCCTTCCCCACCTGGCCCAGTTACATTTTTCACACGTCACAATCAATGCCTTTTGGTTTTAGATCTTTACCAAAAGAGAGAGAAAGAATGATGGAAAGGAAACTTGCAATGGTATTTCAGGCTAGAATATTGACAAGCTAATTCTTTCCTGTTTGTGATATCTCCTGTGTCAATCTGGCTCATTGTATACCATGCTGACTGGACACCTTCTGATTGCACCAAATTCCTAACAGTGAGAGAAGAACTAGTGATGTGGTCCCATTACTCAATTCAGCTATAGATTTGGAATACCTGAAACTTCAATATGACTTACATCCAGGGGTGAAGGCTGATCTGCTTTCAAGATAAACTTTCACAGAGAGGTTTTTGGAGATAAAGCCAACAACTTTTTTTGCCATAATAGTACTAGGAATTCAAATTTGGTTCAGATTGTCTACAAAAGCTCTAGATAGAGCTGGCAATAACTGTTGTAGAAAAGACGGCCCCTGCTTTGTAAATATAGTTCTACGTAGTAGCCATGGAAACATTTTGCGGCAATCAGCTACATCATCTTCTCATGAAAGTGCAATGAATTTACAAACCCTCATACACGAAAATGTCTTTACCTAGGGCATCCCATTATAGTGATTTTGTAAGAAAATAATCTGTACTGTCAACAGGTCTGTTCATCACTAACAAAGTGTCAATAGAAGACTGGATGATTTTAAGAGGCACCCACAAGAATTCCACCCAGCCTTATTAAAAAATACAGAAACTTCTCCTCCATTACCTGGAAAAACAAATAAAGCTATGAATGCAGACAGAAGATCAAACAGATCCCAGGCAGCTCCTTCCCCTAAAGGAGTTCATCCTGCTTCTTTATGAAACAAGTTAAAAGCAAAGGGCTTGATTCTTACCTACAGAAATTCAGCACAGTGCTGGTGGAAAACCAACGGCAAGGAGTGGGACAGCAGGACATTGGCCCTCTCTGCAGGCTCTGTGCTGTACACTAGCAGAGCACGGAGAGGAAATATCTCCACTGCAGTTCAAGTGTGGGCCTATGAGAAGTAACCTGAGTTGTTAGATTTGAGCATTGCTACCCTGGTTTCAAAGGATCCACAGAAATGGGGAAATGCTAAGCCATTAGAGTGGAGAGCTCAATCTTGCCTGTTCCTACTGCATCCAAGGCAATACTGTGAGCTTGAGCTTGCTTTCTTAGATTTCCGGTTCCGGTGTTAGCACTTCGACATAATAGTCATAGCCAGGGTTGAACATGAGTTAAGGCACTTGCTTGGCCAGTATTAGCACCTGCTATGAGTGGAACAACTCATGGGCTTTTCAAACAGGGAAAAAGTAGCTGCTGCTTGTCTAGACATCATTGCTTAGCACCTTCAGCATCTCTGTGACGAAAGAGGAAGGGATTTGGGGGTTTTATCCAGTTTCAGAGCAGAGGCCCACAGCAGTCTAGCAGTATCTTCCCCAGAAATCTCTTGCCTCTAGACGTGTCAGAGTTAAGTAGGTAAGACAGTAAGAAAATACCAGCTGCAGACCCCACACAACTATCAGAGTTTACTATTTTGGCTTGGGAGTAGGTGCTTACTGGAAATGCAGGCTACAGCCCAATAGAGAAAATGAAATCAACTCCTCTTCTCTCCTCATCCCGCTTTCCCAATAAAAGTCTTTGGAAATATTGCCATGGTACTGCTTAAAAGGTCTACATGTTGCTGTGAATTTGAATGTCAGCACATAATCAGTAGATTTAATTACATGCAGAGAGCAAATATACGTGTGGCACATAAACAGAGTGAGATTCTCTGTGTCCCTGGTATGCAGAACTGCCTGTGGACATTGTATTAGGAGGTGGCTACTGGGTCAGGAAGGCTTGCAAATAGAAAGAGGAGGACAGTAGCAAAAGCAGGGTGTTGTAGTACTACCCAGCAAGGAAGAGGAAAGGAGTTCTTCTTTCACTGACAAAACGCCAAAATGTTAGAAAAGTCAAATTGCTAATGGAGGAGGAACCTATACCCCTTCAGGAGGGTTCCCTTGTTGCTCTGGTTCTCCCTTTTTTTCTGTCTGACTCACAGCTACAGACTCCATGGTGTGAAGGGTGGATGGTGGGCTTCTGTTCCTGCGTAAGTGGGACAAAGGCCTGTGGAGCTTCCCTGATGAAAGCAGTTTATGTCCAGGCAGTCAGAACCATGGCCTGTGGGAAGAAGGATCAGCTTCAGGCTCCAGACGCTGCCAATCTCAAAGGTTTTTTCTGGATAGCCAGACCAGTGCATCATGTAGCATGCACATTGTATCACACTGCAAATGAACTGGAAGCGGATATCTGATTTGCCATCAGATCTAGCAGCTAGAATATAGATTTCTCCTGTCTTCCGCGTATTCCTAGTTCCAAAATTTACCAGTGTTGCCGAGCTATAGCATACCTACTGCTGGGTTTAGGCAAAGAAAGCAGATGAATAACTACAGCAATAACCCAGAGAGAGCTGGCAGAAGCACTGACTGCTTCCTCCTTTGGCTGTTTCAGAGCCAAATGGAGTAAGGCCCAACATGTGTGAGTTGTTGGGTACTGCTGAGCCTCCTTCACTGGGAAAATGTGCTGCTGCCACTGGGCAGTAAGAGTTCATAAAAAGAAATTAGATGAGTAATCTGGAGGGTGTCCAGATTAAAATTAAAAACATTTTTCTTTAAGATTAAAAGATGGGTGTTCCTCAGACTTTCACAGGTCTGAATTTTATTGAAAATTACTAATACAGAAAAGAGGAAAGTAGCAGCATCTACAGTCTACAGTAAATGAACATTTGCCTATGAGCTTACAGCACATTAGATTTACTTTTTTCAAAGTAAATCTGTGGAAGAAACTGAGCCAGAGGATCAAAGTGTTAAGCAGTTTATAGGTCTTAGAATTCAACTGTTAAGCTTCTTAGAGCAGAATTTATAGTTATATGTAATTAAAGGAACTTTTTCTTGTGGGCAGGGGTAATACCTTAGAAAAGCATGCTGCTATAATCAATTGATGTTTGTACCTTCAAATAAATCACTACAATGACCATTTTCCTTCCAGTTTAGCTCTTGGTATGTTGTCTTGACAGCGTACTGTCTTTCTATTTGGGAAAATTTTGTATGAATTGTTCAGCCACTAAGGCTTTTCAAGAGGAACAGTTATCATTCCCAAACACCTGTATGGCTTCCATCGTAAATGTTTATGTCAGTGACATTCCAGAATTCAGACCTCATTATACATTACCAAAATACATTTCCTATTTTTAAGGTGGTAAAATCCAAGAATAAATCATTATGGTCTGTTTCTTTTTCAGGTTTGGGGTTTTTTGGGTTTTTTGTTTGGGGTTTGGTTGTTTGGGGTTTTTTATGTCTGTTATAAATTACTGGTCCTTCAGTTTTGGTTTGGAAACACACACATTCTGTTGCCTTAGAAACTTACAAAGCTGTTTGTATCCTTGTGATGACTACTAAAAACATTTTAAAAATTCCGATGGACTTAATCCCTATGTATATATGTACACATGCATATGCATATATATGTGAAAATACTTTTAGAATTGAGTTTGAGGATATTTCTGATTTTGGGGACTAAGAGCCCAATTGTTTTAATATAAATATCCATTCTTCAGTTAAAACATAGCTTCTGTGATAATAGATCAGAAACTGATTCCTCTTGAGAGACATGTCACATGACAGGACTCAAAGATCCTAGCCTTTGAGAAAACATAAGATGTTGTCCATTCTGATAAAAGGCATAAGTTGACAGAAGTCAGGTAGACAAAATGAAAAATAATGTCCCGTGTTAGTGCAAAATGAAAAGCAGGAAAAAAAATCAAACCCAAACTCAACATGAAGAGAAGCATTTTATAATTTTCCTGCTCATTTGTCGTTAATTCAATGTAAAGAACATATCAACCTGGAAAATCTTTTTTTTGCAAGCAGGGGAAATTCCCAAGCATTTCTTTTAATAGGGAGAACTCTAACTAAAGGATGAAATTGTCTAGCTCCAGAGGAAGTTATATGTCTTTTCACTACCTAACACAGTGAATATAATGCAAGAAAGGAACACAAGGACACAAGGGATTCATTCTCTTTGCACACACAGTAGTTTAGTATTTCATATCACAGATAATTCGGTTTTTCCCTAGAAGGAGAAATAAGCCTCTCTACACATGTGAAAAATGACTGTACAGATGCACTTGGCAACTTTAGCATATCCTAAATCATCACACGTGGTTTGAATAGACAAGAGGAAACCTGTCCAAAAAAAAGAAAGAAAAAACCCCACAAACAAAACAAACACACAAAACCAACAAGCCACCACCAAAAAAATCATTTTTAAGCAACTCTATTCTGGCTATTTTGAATAAAATAATCCCTCAGGCTAAGATACCAAGACTCATGGATTATAACCAGTCAAAGGAAATAATTTTCAAGGCACTTATGAGAATTTGATAGTTTCTGGCAGTGGAAATCAGAAGAGTTAGATGCTTAGCTGTTTCTCAGCTATTCTGAAATCTCCCCTGAAGTATATTTTTTGGCTTTCAGTAAATTGGGCTATTTCCTGTTTTTACTAATACTGAATGGCAAATCCCAGCAGAAGCAGGTGCCATCACTAACACAGACAAGCTACAAACTCCCATCAGTAACTGCAATTAAAGCTGTTTCAGCACTGATACTCTTTAGACAATAGTGAGATTGGGTCAAGGAGTTTTCACAGCCCTGGCTGGTGCTTTCTTTTACCATGTAACTGCAGTCTCCTGAGATTTGGTGACAGCCTTCTTTTGTTAGCCAGGAAGAGTGCTGAAACCTCCTATGCATTAATTCTGTTACCCTACTGTGCTTAGAGCATTTTGTGTTCATTCCTATTATGACTGGCCTTCCTAATTAGAGATGCAGATGTTGCAAAAGGTCTGGGAACAGTAGCAGATGGCACATATTTTGGTGGCATTAAGCAGTAATGCCCCCAAAAGCAGTAAAAACTCATGCAATAAGATGCAATATGTTTCAGCTCACAGTGTGTGATGTCAAAAATTTCCCTGAACTTTAGGAAAAGAGATAATTTTGGTTTTCCTGGTCAAGGTATAAGGCAGTGGCATCTGGAAAAAAGTGAAGTGTTGTGTTGTGATAGGATACAGTACTTTACAGAGGAAGATTGCACTAGAATTCTGTGGAAATTTGGGTGAGGTGTAGAGAGGACTTGATTTAGCAGGGACTGTAAGAACTCACAGGTGTTTCTGAACCATGAAGCTGTCAGGATCGAATTTGTATTTTGCCTAGGGGCTTTGTGCAAGCTCTGTAATTTGAACAGAAGATGCCATATAGTCTCCTCAGCTGTTTGAGGTACTGGAGTGGGATAAACACCTGTTGCTCCATTCTTCTCTTGCTATGATGATGTTATTTCAGTGACAAATGGGTTATTGCTAGCTTTAGTGGCAATAAGTCAGCTATATATCAGGCATAGTTGCCAATTCACTTTTAACAAAGACCAGCAGAACAATAGGCACTATTTCTGTCTGACTCTAGATTAAGTGTCCTATTTGGTAAAACAAAAGCAGCACGCTTGACTTAGTCATGTGGGTTGATTTGGTCTGAGGGAGTCCACTCCAAAGTTGAGGTTTGTAAGATTAGAGCCTTTTAAATCATGCTGCACATAACTCGCAGTTTTATTGCGGGAGAGCCTAAAAACAGGTGGGTTTGTTCTTTCATATGCTACAAGCTTTTTTGATGAGTTTGCTGCAGTGAACTAGTACGTCTTTTGTTTTTCCCAGAAGTTTGATTTCCACACATTTCTCTCCATCTCTACACACATTCCTGGGGAAAGGCTACATCCCATCTCTCACTAGTAATGCTCCACTATGTGCAATGATAGGCATACATAAGGTGCAAAGAGTGTTCAGCTCACAATTCAAAGAGAAGAAAGTACATCTTTGCTCTCTAACAATATTTAATTCAAGCAGCTCAGCAATGCAACAACAATGACTTCAAGGGTGTTACAAATCTCTGGTGCAAATCTCGTTCTTCAACTCCACCAGTTTCATACCCATATATCTAGATTTATCCTGAAACTAAGGGTTCAGACACTGGTGATATTAGTGAAAGAATTTCAGTAAAATTTAATAAAATCCTATTCCGTGATGATTTTCATGTAGTATTTTAACACAGGTTTTCATTGCAAATTACAGTGGAGCTTCTCTTTTAACAAAAGTGTTAGCTGCAATCATTGTCGTTCAAAACAAATTATAAGGCAAGCTATTGACTGTACTCTACCAAAGACATAGAAAAGTATCCCAACAGAGAATGTAATTTATTTGAAAAATAAACAAAATACAGGCATGTAAAAATTTCATGAGCAACTTCAGCAGACTAAACACATAATTTCAGCTTTCTTGTTTCATTTTGATAATGTTAAAAGATTTTTTTAATTATTACATTCAGATTATTATAAGAATAATTAGACAAATAGCTTGATTGAAGGGAGGGGATGGTTTAGGTAGAAATAGTGTTATTTGAAGTTTGCTGAGCTAAATGTATGAGTAGTGTTTGTATTGCATAAAATCACTGAAGCAAGAATACCTTGCATGATATCTTATCTTTGTAAGACAGGATCCGCTACTTCAATGACTCTTGGACCCTTACAACCTTACCTTGATGGTTGGCTAAGACAGACCCTGCGGTTTGAACAAAAGCCAAGGGACAACTGAGCCTGCGCAAGAACAAGGATTACTCCCGTTGACGAAGAGGAACCATCAGCCTTCATCTTCACAACCCTCAACGACCACCACCAGGGGGTATTGAGCAAGTGCAGTCGGAAGATACTTACGGAAATTACTTTCTGGAGCTAATTTTAATATGAAGTGGGATAGGTCATGAATATGTATAGGCGTAATGCGAAACCTCATAAGTATGCATTACTCAATTGTATAAAGTTGAAGAGCAAACTGCTGCCCGATGCACACGATTGTGTTGGAGCGACCCCCCATGCTGCCCAGCACTGAATAAACATGCTTACTTTACAACCTTACGGGTTGTGGAGTCTGTTTTCCACATGTCATGATGTTACAGAATCACAGAATATTAAGGGTTATAAGGGACCTCTATGACCTCTAGATCTAGCCCAACCTCTCTGCCAGAGCAAGTCCACCTACAGCAGGTTGCACAGGATGGCATCCAGGTGGGTTTTGAATATCTCCACAGTCGGAGAATCCACCACCTCTTGTGGGCAGCCTCTGGCAGTGCTCTGCCACACTCAAGAAGTTCTTCCTTGTGTTTAGATGGAACTTCCTATATTTAAGTTTGTGCCCGTTGCCTCTTGTCTTATCACTGGGCACCACTGAAAAAAAGAGTAGCCTCATCCTCCTGGCACCCTCCCTTTAAGTATTTGTAGACATTTATGAGATCCCTCCTCAGTCTTCTCTTCTCTAGACTGAAAAGACCCAACTCCCTCAGCCTTTCCTGATAAGAAAGATGCTCCAGCCTCCTAATCATCTTTGTGACCCTTCGCTGCACCCTCTCCAGCAGTTCCCTGTCTTTCTTAAACTGGGGAGCCCACAACTGGATACAGTATTCAAGTTGTGGTGTCATCAGGGCAGAGTAGAGGGGTAGTATGACCGTCCTCAACCTGCTTGGCACCCTCTTCTTGATGCACCCCAGGATGCCATTGGTCTTCTTGGCCACAAGGGCACACTGCTGGCTCATGGTCATCGTGTTGTCCACCAGGACTCCCAAGTCCCTTTCCGCAGAGCTGCTTTCCAGCAGGTCAGTCCCTACCTTGTGCTGGTGCATGGGGTTATTCCTCCCCAGGTGCAGTACCCTACACTTGCTTATGTTGAATTTCATAAGATTTACCCCTACCCAACTCTCCAGCCTGTCTAAATCAGGTGTTCTTGAAAACATTGTGGTCACCCTAACCTAAGATTAGACATTTTAATTTTGAGGAAAAAGATGACATATTGGCTTCTTGCTCTAGTCTGGGATAACAGAAATTCAAGGCTGGAATTCTTTGCAGAGTGAAAATGTGACTTCCTAATCAGTTCTGCTTCTTCAAGGACAGGATAAGCAGTAATTAGCTTAATTTACAGCACAGAAAATGAGGATAGGTATAAGGAAAATCTTCCTCCTAATACTTGTGGCTGATATGCAGAGAAGTGGTGGAGTATCTGGTGGCAGGAGTTTCTAAAATGGGCTTAAGAAACATGTTAGTGAATCCAGATACAGTTAATTCTGTCCTGGATTCAAGGGGACAGTCTATGTGACCTCTTCTAGTCCTAGCTTTTCTTCACACCTGTGACTAACTATTGTCACTGACCCAAATATTGCATGACAAAATGAGGTTAGAAGGGAAGGCGTATTTGTATGTGAAGCCAGAAGCAATTTCAAAGGTTCTGGGAAGTATTCTCTAATGAGATCTTTCTGCAAATTTGTCCGCTATACTAATCAAATCAATTGGTTTAGGTTATTTTCTTTCTCTTGTCATAAGTTAAAGAGCAAGGAAAAGAATTAGATTCATAGTGCTGCTTTCCTGATTAGATATCTGTCTTCCAATCTCTTTTACATTCAGGGCACTGATATTGGTAAAAATGATAACAAATTACACTCCTTGAGGCTGCAGTTAATTAAATTGGCTACCCTTTTGTTTTCAGCATGAGCATCGGGGGAGTCTGACTGCTTAAACTGGTGAGTCCTACTTTGAGCAAATTCCTAGTGGACAGACGGTCCTGCTGTTAGACAGTTAAACAACTTCGATCAAAAAGATCCTGCACTTTTCAAACTGTTCACCATCCTTCAGGAGAAGTAGTGCTGGGAGGAGAACTTGCTAAAAGAACTTGTTAAAATGCATTCTGCATAAGGAAAGTCACAAAAAAGAACAGAGGGTCTTTTCCAACCTGAGTTTCTGGTGAGATAGTGTTACAAAGTACATGCTGTCTCCTTTTATCTGGCAGTTAGAAAAAACTTGGGTCTTTAGCAGTATGTGCTATTGCAAAGCAGTCAGGAAAACGTTAGTTTTATTAATGTTCTCATCTTTCACTGGGAGTAGTATGATGGAAATTCTAGAGGACCGCAGGGAAAGGCTGACATGACTGGAGCACATTCAGGACTAAGACTGTCCAAAGACCATTCTTGTTGAAAGATTTTTCCTTCCCCTGTCCTGTGAAAGTCACAGCAACCACACTGACAGAAAATGTTCCCTTAAACAGATAGGAAAATGGAGAGCAGTGGTGCACCTCTATGCCAGGTGCTCCTCCACAAAGTAGCAGGGTAACAACTACCTAAAAACAAAGCTAGCCTATCTTAGAGGCAGAAGAGTTGTAGCAAAACTTTGTGGGAGTTATACTGCCTGAAGCTTATTGCACTTCTATCAAGAGTTACTAGTGGCCTGACATAACAACCCTGCACAGGGCAGTAGCCAACTAAGCAGCTTATCTACAATGTGGATTTATTTTCAGATAATTGATGAACAGTGCTTACAGTGGAGAACCAGACTCATTTACAAGGTTATATTCCTAAGAACTAGAGTGTTACTGATTCAGTTGGCTGTGATTTTAAAAGGTTTCATTTTTCTTACCCTCACATGAGCTCACAGTCAGTGTGGTCATGGTGTCACAGAGCTGCTGGATGGCACCAAACAGATTTGTAGGTGTCTTGGGATGTGAGGTTGCAGGTATGGCCATAGCCCCTAACTGTCAGTCTTCCATCTGGTTACACCAAGAAACTCTGGTGTCAAAGTCTAACAGTGACATCACAATGGTGATCACTGCACCTCTGCATTGGCAGAGCAGCTTCACGTGCAGATCAGTGGATTCAAACTGCAGACTCCTAAGAGTCAAAGCAGACAGGATCACAACAACCTTTTTTTCGAGGGACTTTCTTTGTCATAGGAATTGGGCCCAAGCCAAGTGCTTTGCTGAAAACAATCTGGCTTCTCAGTGCCCAGAGAAACAATGCTGATCTTCTTGACAATCCTGTGACCACTTATCACTTAGCACAAGTCACATATATCTATATGGGACTATCTCAGGGAAAGGTTACCATTTGGCTATCTCAGACAAAGTCTGTGAATCTGCCTTTTGACTACCTTTTGATGGCAGCTGGCATGATCGCTGTGGTTCGGATGTCCCAGCCCTGTTCTCTTTTCTGTGTGCCAAGTAGAAGGAGTACCTGGACAGAGAAAAGCACCAGCAAATACCTTAACCTTGACCTTGGGTCATCCCTTCATCCATTTCATGTCCTCGCTGTGCTCCACATTGTAACTCCTCCCCTCAAAGGTGTTATCCAGATTCCTTATACATCTCCCCTATTTTCTTACCTCAGACATACACTTCAACATGCCCCCAGGTAAGAACTGCACACCGTCTTATCCAACTCTTAATATTTTTTTTCTCTTTGTTCAAATCATGTTCAGAACAGTACAGCAAACACTGTGTGACACCTTGCTATGGAGCAGCACAAAATCTGGCAGCATCTGATTTCTCAAAGCAATGCCTCGTTCTTGATTTAGCAACTTATGGGAAGCCTGTGTTACCGATGAAGACCTAGTTCTGTATGTTCGCATAGCTAAAATTTGGGTCCTCTATTTGTCACTACAATTTAGGGGTCCTGGTTGAACTAGTTTCCAGGAGGCTGTGTGTTACAACAGAGAAGTATGCAGTGAACTTAAGCACATCAAGAATTAATCATCTGGTGTACAGAAATAACTTTTGTTTGGGTTGAATTGACATGAAATTAAATTTTTTCTGTTTGCTTTTCCTGAAGGAAAATTGAGATATGTTGAAACTCTGATATCTTTTGTGGAGAATTAGATTTGTTAATAACAATTTTCTTTGCTTGAGTTTTCTTCCTTGTGTACTACATCTAGACATCTCTGAAAAAAGCAACATCAGTGTCACTGTATCTGGATTCCCTGTAATCTCCAACAGGAGAGCTGTTGTGCTGAAAAGGAAGAATCTATGTATATGGATTTTAGAGTTCAGCCTTATTTTCTTAAAAGGTGATTTTAAAAAATGCTCTCATTTTCAAAAAACCTACTGATGGTTTGGCTATTGTGTCTGACAAAGTCCACTGTTGATCAGTTTGGTCAGTCACAAGTGTAGAATGGCAAAGAAAAATTGCCAATAGTATCTCCTGTTTCACTTGCTGAAGTGAATTTGACCAATAAAGCTCTGACTCAGCTGAAGAGAAAACTAGTGAAAAACTGGAAACAATTGTGCCAGTTCTACTGCTGAATGGTCAAATGTACTGGAATGGCTTCTTTGGGTTTACGTGTACCCATCGCCTACAGCTTATAGGTTGCTCTGTATTTTGTTTTGCAGAGTGAAGTACATCTAGAATTATTTTAATATGAAACAGAGAACTCAGATATTTAAGTTCTGGCAATAAGACCATAGGGACTTTCATGCACATGTGAGACTTTTTTCTAGCTTTTGTTTTACGACTTGTTATCCAAAGTCTCCCCCAAGAAATACGAAAAAAAGAAAAAAGTAAAGAGAACAAGCTTGAAGAAGTTTTAAGTATACGCCTTCTTTATTTATATCACTTACTAAACCAGGATTATTCAGTGAAAAGAGAAGGCACTTTCATAGATAATCCTAATAGTTATTAGTAGCAATAATACCCAGCAACATCTAGGGGCTATTCTCAAGAACTACAATTCAACTGAGTAAAAAAAGAAGACGAAAAAGGTAAGTCTTCCCTCTAGAGTTCATATTCAAGGTAATAAAATGCAGAAAGATAGGAAAACACAGGAAAAAGCATTGCTGGCTGTAATCACACCATACCATTAAACTGACACTTTTTTTCTTTAACAGTGCTTATACAGCATCAAGGCCCTTACTGCTCCTCACACCACCTCACCAGCAAGCAAGCTGGTGGTGAACAAAGATTTTGTATGCTACACAGCTGGGACAGCTGTCCTTAACTGACCAAAGGTATACTGTATGCCGTATAACATCATGCTCAGCAATAAAATCTGAGGAGGGAAGAAGTATGTTCAGAGTGATGGCATTTGTCTTCCCAAGTAACCATTATGCATGATGGAGCTCTGCTTTCCTGGAGATGACCCTAAACATCTGCCTGCTGATAAGTGAATGATTTCCTTATTTTGCTTCGATTGTGTGCACAGCTTTTTCTTTACTTTTAAAATTGTCTATCACAACACAAACGTTTTACACTTTTACCCTTCCGATTTTATTCCCCATCCCACTGGAGCAAGTGAGTGAGCAGCTGTGTGGGGCTTAACTGCTGGCTGGGCTTAAACCAGCAGCATCCTAACTGTGCCTAGGATGATAAGAAAGAGGGAGAGCATTGTGATAGAGATAGCGTTCCAAAAACTAAAGACTGTTGTATTGCTACTTTCCTTTTGGAAGAGAATTGAGTACATCAGCCACTCTTTCAGAAATTACAGAAAGATACTTGTCCACAGATCTGATAGCCACAATACTGAGTTACCAAAGGGATTTTTCTGTGAGCTGATTCACTGCCAGATATCTTAACTCTGCCCAGTTAGTTACCTTGAGGAGCCCTCTGTGGGTTTTTGACATGGTTGGTTGTCCTTTTTTGGAAAATGGAAAATTCCAACCTAGTGGATGTGGAAAAGAGTTAGGGGTCTTAGGACTATTTTTGTGCCCTTGCTGTAATACCAACAAGCCAAAATAACCCAGGAAAACCACTTTTTTGGCTTCAAGCCCTTCACCTGCTGAAATGAGGAATTGGCATTCTCAGCTAATCAGTTTCAGAACTATGGATAAAAAATGCACTGTTGATGCTTCAGAATTATTTTCCATGGAAAGACGCTAATTTTTTTTAGAGTATTAACTCATTTCTCCCAAAAAATACATACTGCTATTTTTCTAAGGGAGAGAAGAAAAGGAAGGAAAGGGAAAGAAGAAGGGAAACAAATATAATTAATCACAAAAGCTGGTTTTTTTAAGTGTGTCTTCCACTTAATAGTTACATTCTTACCCTTCCAAGAAATACAATTTCTAGTTCCCATCACGATATCTTCTGCATACCCATCAAATTCCACAAAAATTACTTCTTGCTTAGTTCTTAATAAGTAGCTTGTAGTGATTGCTCTGCGTTTGAGATACCACTACATTTCAAGATAACTAGTTTTAGTAAACTCTGAAATTCAGTGAACTCTAAGCACTGTGGGAGTTGTTTTTAGATCCTAGTAATTTTATATGTCACATTTTTGAACCTTTACTCTTAAATTCTAGGTACCAAGAATTTAATTTTTCAATTCCAATCATTTAACTCTGTAAGCATCCTCCTAGCTGTTATTTCCTAGAAATTTTCATTTATCTCTATGAGTGTCTATGCATTTTCAAGATATTTCATGTATCTGCTCTGTTCTGTTAGAGTTTGTGATTGTGTGAGTGTGTGTGAAAGCAAGAGAGGCTGTTTATTCAAAATATACAGTTTGCTTCTTGACCTGTCTAGCAGATCACAACTTCTCATGAGAGTACATTTCTTTTGTTTTTCTTTTTCAGAGAAAGAAATGACTGCCCCTTGAATGACCTTGCAAATAACTTGCTGTCTTTCTAGTGATAGACAAAACATCTCGAAAAATCTGAGGGTTTTTTTAAACGGTGTAAACTTTTTCATTCTTTTCTAGCAAAATACTGCCACTTACAAAGTAATGCAGGTTTGGGAATTTGATTTTTTTTTAAGGAAAAGTCAGTTAAGCTCTTCAAAACTCATTAAATAATTAAAACCTTTCTATGACATTCAAGTCAGAGCTAATTCTGACTTGACATCTAGAAAGCAATCCTTATGAAGTGGAATAAAGTATGAAGGTCAATGTTTATGCTGGTTTATGTTAGAGTTGCTGCATACTCCTTCATAGGAACTTCCTTTCTGTCTCTGCTTTGGGCATTAGTCAGACAAGGAATAGGAAAGTTGTAATAGTACTTCATGGGATGTTTCATCAGTACAGTAAAATTCAATGAAAATAACATTTTTGGAACTAAGTCTTATTTTGTAGTAAGTAAGCCCATCTCTCCTCAAAATGATTTACTACAATACAAAGCAGTGCATTTTTCCACCAGAACATTTTTACTACACTACTGAAATCAAAATTTCAATATTGTTAACTTTTAAAGTAAGCTTATGTAATAATAAGGGATGCAACATTGTGTGATGGTATTTCAGTACTCGTAGGAATTTTTATTTGACTACGAAAGACCTAGCTAGATCTGCTTTGCTGTTGCTGCCTATTGTCTCCTGACATATTTAAATTGTTAGGCTATATGTTCTGCAAAATTGGAAATTTTTACAGTTCCACTTTTCTTGGGTGAATTACTTACGTTTTTCGGAAGTGTTGTCTCGATTCGTCTCCTTTTAACAATGCTGTTAAAGCTGCAGTCTAAATGTGGGAATGGGGTAGGGTTTTGCTGTCCCTGTAGTCATGACCTCTAGGAGTAAACTGAAGCCAAGTGACTGACTTGTTTTCTCGACATGGAGGGAAGTCATGTTCTGTTTCTAAACTTTAAGTTTAGATTAGATGAAGACAGCTTTACAAATGTGAGATCTATCTCTCCTGCTGAATAAATGACACACAGAGTAGCATTTGTACTGCACCTGTATACTACATCTCCCTGCCTCGATCTAAAATTCTAGTATAGGAGCACAGAGGAAGAAAGTGTAAACTACTATGTACTCCCTTTTCTGTACTTTGTGCATTCAAAGTGTTGGAGACAAGATACCTCTGTCTTCATCCTGCTCCTTCACATGGCAACATGGCAACTCTCCGTAGAGGCTTTCCCCAGGTCGCTTCTCTCTATGCCATATGCCATGTTGAAACCTTTCTTCATCTATTATGTTCAGCACTGATAGTTATATATAGTTATATATACACACATATACATAATCTTTTAGATTTGGAAACCTTTCCAGAAGGCTCTCAGAATAACTTGGCTGTTTAGCGAAGACAGCTGTGTTATCTACTTACCAAAGAATGTATATAAAATATCGCAAGGTAAACAATTTTAGCTTTAAGCAAATGAGCCACTACTTGTATTTTGTTTGTTACTATCTAGATTTTGCTGGTAATAGTTCTATGTTGATAAAACGCAATTAAAAAAATAAAGTGAGAACTTGTTCACCATTTCCAGTATGGGTGGAAGTTTTAACTGGAAATTCTGTATTGAATCAGGGCTACTTAACAAAAACTCAGTGTGTGTAAGTGCCAAAATTAGTCTTAAAATGTGTGTTCACTATGTTGTCCATAAAGATATGGACTATCAAAATGTTTTTCATTTTCAGGGAGAAACTTTAGGTTACCTGCTAAACTTGTTTGGCTTGATGTCAGTTTAGGATTCTAACCTAACCATTCACTGCTTGGATTCTTCAGCTTTTGTTTAACCCTCGTGTGTTTTTGTGGTAATACTTTGATTTGAATTTGCTTTTGAATGTATAGGCTTCCTTCCACCATCATGTTGGGACATGGTAATGGCCATACTGGGTCAGCTTTATCTCCCTCAGCATGCTGTCTCCAATTGTTGCTAAAAGCAGATATTTGAGGAAGTATAAGAAAAAAATTATCATACGATGGTATTTCCAAAACTCTTCTTGCCAAAAGACTTCTGTGCCAGGTAGAGTCTTTCTGCCTTTTATAGCCTTCCACTAGCCAACGTGAATTCCAATGTCATGTTTTTGTTCATTTACCCTTCAACCAGCATAGAAATCCAGCCCAATCACACCATATTTTGACAAGGCCATGAGACACCTGACTCAGCACAGTCTGCCTACATATCTCATTCATGCTTGCAGAAGAAGGTGTCAGGGCCTTTCCAGGAAGGATATGTTACCCAGTGGCTTGCCTGCAGTTGCCATGAGCACCCCAGCACTTCACTCCTCACGTCAGGTGTGTGCCTGTCAGGGTGCACTCCAAAGTATAGAATGAACACAAGATTTTCCTCAGAGTGTCCTAGCTGCCCTAAGCCTGCACCAGAGCATTGTCCTGAGTGTAAAGAATTTGCATAGTTAATCACCTCTCGAAAAGCTGCCAGAGCAAAAAACTGTACAGACCTTGATGGGCAAATGAGGAGCTTAAGCTTCCTGCCAGCAAGGAAAAACACCTTTGAGTACATAGTTTGTTTGAATTATGTTAAATAGAAGAAAGTGCAGGCATGTTTTGTTTTGGAGTGACAGAAAACCTCCATCTATTTATTTACTGGGGAGTCTCACTGAATTCTTTCTTTATCACTCTTAGTTCCTAGCACCTTTAAGTTTATTTCTGTGTGGCTCTGTATCTGCAACAGATCTAAATACAAAATGGTAACTATCCCCAAAATCTGCTCAGATTTTCTTAGCACATTCTTTGCATCTCATCACTAACTTCTTTTCAGCAGTTTTCAAATACATTTTTGAAAATTTCAAATAAGAGGAAATGAGAGACCTCTCCTCAGGCACACTACTGATCCTCAATGCTCTCCTATGAATTAATATTTTTTTCATATGTGTTCTTATTGACTGGACAGAGAAAAACTGTTGATAGCCCTATAGCATAAATTTTTCACTGAAAAGGAATCACATTTAGGCACTTCAAAACTCTTTAAATAATTAACATCTTTCAACTGTAGTAAAAATCAGAACTAATTACCAATACCTGCTTAGTGAACCTTGTACAATTGGGCCTAATGTACAAGTACTAATGATTATTTTACAGAAGCTTAGCACCTACCTTCAAATAAGAAACTAATACGCAGTTGTGAATAGTTTGAAAGCTTAACCCTATATTCTGTCAGGAGCTCAGTGAGAGCTCCTACAATTTCAGGACTCTTCTGCATCCAGCACCAGGACTCTGGGATTTATAATAGCATTGTACTGTTAGCAGCCCGTTTGGTTTTTTGGCTCTGGAAAAGTCGGGTCCAATATCTGCTAAAGACTCCAAACAGCTTAACTGCTCGCCCTGACACAGTAACAACTGAAATTGGCGACCACAACCTGGCATACGTCCACCGGTGCAGAACAAAAGCTTCGGGAAGTAAAGTCTAGGAGGAATTAGAGAATGTGGAGAAAAGTCTGCAGGAAGATCCTCTCGGGTGATTAGCAACAGAAAATGTTTCTTATTTCTAGTACTGAGTAGGGATGTATTGAGCTTCACATTTCTTGCCAGTTTCAGAGTTTTTATCCATAAGGCCCAGGAAAAATCAGCAGAGATCTCTTACTGCAAAGAGACCTGGAAGAAAGGTTTCAAGTTTTTAAATCTGGAAGCATATGTGGAGATGCGTGCGATGAGTGATATCTTATAGCTGTGTCTGTAAATAAGTCCTGGCAGGTGCTTCAGGCACCTGATGCAACATTCCCGATGTTTAGGAAATTTTTTCTCTGTAGACCTTTCTGTCTGCAGAAAAGTGTGGGAAAATTAAAGAGGTAGCTTATTTCATGTGTATAGTGGTTTAAAGGTGGTGCTTAATGCAGTTCAGGTAGGAAAACTGTCAGTCATGAAACCAAGACAAGAGTTCAGTATGGACAGCCTAGACCTCTCTTGGTAGGCCGTGCACCTGCAGCTGCATAACAAGACATGGTGTGGCATATTCCATCATCTGATACTAACAGATTTAATGCTTCCTCTTGAAACATCCCCACTGGCATGAAATGAAGGCTCACTTAGAAGGAGAGGAAAAACTCTTGAGTCCAGATATCAGTGTATACCAAGCAGGGCATAATAGAAATTTTTCAGGCAGACAAAAGAGCAGGGCAGGCATGCCCTTAGCTAACTGAACCAACAGGTTTTTTCCTTCTGGAAGAGAAGACATGCAGACATGGCTCTGGCAGAACTGTAACCTTATGTATGCTTTCTATGTGGGAGAGTTATCATTGCATGCTTGGGGCAATATGATAGGGCATTCCAGTAACTTGGACAAAGTAAACCAAGTTGCATTATAACCCCAAATGATATGCTTTTTCCCTTCCAGTCTATCCACACTAGCTTAATTTTTGCTGGAAAGATGGCAACCAGATGATCCTAATTCAAGCCCCAGTTTAATTAAGATACCACATCTAATCTAGAAATGTAGTAATGGGCTGCAAGAGTTTCTGTGGGAACAATAACTTAACAGGTAAAGAACATGTCATGTTTTGGGCTGGATTGGCCCAAGCAAGCTGAGACACAGATGTGCTGAAAGAGAGAGTAGTTTAGTAGAAACTAAACTACTTTAATGAAATATAAAGAGTAAAATAATAAAAAGAAGATAATAAAATCTATACAAAACTGTATCAAGATCCCAGGATGACAATCACATTACCCACAGGCACTGGGGAATTCCCAGACTGGAATTAGCAACGGATGGGAACTGGATTCAGGAACACACGGGTTGGGATCAAAGGCAGACGAACAGACAGTGTCCTCCCTGGATGCCTGCCTTTGAAGAAAAAGGCCTGACCCTTTGGTCCCTCAGCTTTTATACTGAGCATGAGGCAGATGGGATGGAATACACTGTTGGTCAGTTTTGAGTCACCTGTCCTGACCACTCCTCACCACAGGTGAGACCCCTCTATGCTTTTCCACTTCTGATCCTCCAACAGGGCAAGTAACAAAGTTGCTTGGCCTTGGTTGTTACAGCAGTAAGTATAAGCAAGGGCCACTCTACGTACCATGCCTTGGCATCAGGTATAAACATGGGTCTTATCGCTCTGAGAAAGGGCAGTTTTCTGCACAACATGCTGTTAATTTCAGCAGTTAGAAGAGGCCTAGCTAAAAAGTAGAGTTACTGAACAAAATTGGTCCTGTTTTACCTGAAACCAGGACAAAACAACACAAATAACTATTGATTGTGCTAGGGTCTACATAGCTTGGGATAGCAGAATGGGAAATACATATACCCAGATAAAGACCACTTTGATTATGGAAACCTTTTTGTTCTATTGTGGCACATCAGAGCTCTAGTTATGGACAGAGCTCCTGTCCTGCTAGTTAGTGTGAAGTTGTGGAGTAAAAAGATGATGCTTTTGAAACATCAGGGTGCCTAGCTGCTTTTGTGGAAGTAATTAAAACAAGTCATAGTTTTGTTTTTATGATAGTGGTAACCATTTATTGTCTCTTATGAGCTATATTGGGACAGCTAAAATTAACTAATTTGCAAAGCAAGCAACCAAAGAAATATTTATAGCTGTGAGAGAAAGAGAACTTTTGCACCAGTTAGCCTTGCCACAATCAATAAAAGCCGGGTCTCCCATGCCTTATAAAAACCTGCTGCACCAGATTTCCTTCTTGGCATTGGATTTTCTGTTTGTGAAAAAGGGATTGGGACACTTTGTCTAGTGATCTAAAAGAGCATGAATATTTGAAATCATGGGGGCCTCACTTTCCACTATCTCCTTACCCTGTACCCTACCTTTGAATAATGTACTGTACCTACACCTGTCTTACATTACGTTAGCATAATGTCCATGGAGAGTAACATTTCAGATATCATTTCCAGTGAAGTGTTTAGTATGAGATAATGGATGGTTCAATTCCATGGTTCAATGTAAATAAAAAATTTGTTGAGACAGGGCAAAAACGTGGGCAGTGTCTGGACAGGATGCTACAGACATGTTGACTATCTCAAAGCAATTGACTGTCAGGGCTGAAATATCATGACGAAAAAGCTGTCGGTTTTCTGTTTCTTCTTCGGAATAAGTTTCCTTTTTCTTTTGATGGTCCAGATAAATGAGAGAGCTGTAGTGGCAAGATTTCACTAGAATCTTGGCACAAGGCTGTAGACTCCTCCAGAGTATCTCTGCACACCTCTACAGATGGCCTTGGTTTGTCTCTTGGAAGAGCAAAGAGGAGACAGAAGACAATTTTCTCAGGAATTGTAGCCATCATCATAGTTCCTTTTCAAAAAAAGCTGAACTGCAGCACATCTGATAGTGTCTCTGAGAGCTCTAGGGAATCAGTAAAGGCAGTAGGAAAATGAAAACACAAACTGCTGTAGCTTCTTAAATAAGAATTGATTTTTATATGTTGTCCTGTCCTATGGCAAAGAAACAAGCTTTTCGCTTCAAACCAAGGATAGAAAGGAGGTTAATTCTGTGTCAGGAAAGGAAAGGAGCTCAGTGAAAGGTCAGTAAGACCAACACTGTCATAAAAAGATCTTTTTTACTTGATTTCCTAACAAAGAAAGTGGAGTTGGGTTATTATCTGTATGGTTTTCCTTCAGCGTGGCTGTCTGGGACAGCAAGGAAACCAGGGTGCACTACCAAGGGCAAAAAAGCCCGTGTACATTCCTCAGGGATCCTCTGGAATAAGGACTAGTCTCCCTGAAATGCAGATTTGGGGCAAAAAATGTGAAATATCCAAATCATACCAATGTGAGTTCCATGACTGGCTGTGATAAACATTTCTGAAGAGAGACATGGTTTATAATAGGCTTGCTGAGTTTGTCCATTGAAAACCTATTAGACAAGTTTTCTTAAGTTCAGAAATCAGGTTGTGTTCATCAGCAGTCTATGTATTAGCATGCTTTCCTCCTACCACAGCGGCATCAGTCTTTATTTTTTCTCAAAATTATTAATGGATGTGCAAGAGTTTGTGAACCCTTCAAATCAGCCTGCTCAGCTGGGCACTGGCTAGCACTCTGTCAGAAATTCTTGCTGCAGGTTGTAGTCAGTTTGTTGCTACAGGTTTAGGTGTGGGGAAAGAAATGCAAAGCATGCAGTTAGAAAATCAGATCCAAGTACCCAAGTACAGCTCTTGTTGTGTTCTTGCTGTGGACCGATAATTTTATCGTATAGCTGTTCTGTACTGTTGGGTTTTGTTTGATTAAAAAATAGAGTACATCTAGTGCAGTCTTAAAACAGTTAAAAAAATAGCGAGCAGATCCTGAAGACACACAAGAAGATTAAGGGAAATGCTTCTCAACCCACGACATGCACTGCAATATACTGTAGAGTAATTATGTTTCCAACATATTTATTGCAGGAAACAGTTTTCTTCTGGTTTCTGGTTATGATATCACATTTTGTGCTGTGGCAGACAGCACAGTAAGCATGGTTTCTGCTCTCTAAGATGAGTTTGGCCTTGCTAGACTTATAAAAAGCCCTGGTGATGTCAGTGGCTGCTCAGGTGTTCTTAAAAATGAGATTCAGTTCCTGTTGTTTTGCCTGACACATTTTCTCCACCTTTCTTGTTTAGAAAATGTAAAGCCCACTGATTTCAGACCTGTGATTTAAAACATTTCATGGATCTGCAAACTCATACATATTTGGTGAAATAAACTAAGTACTTTTTTATAGAATGACTTCTTTTTGCTGCAGCTTAGTATTTTCTGGGTTAACTTGATAAATAATTCTGCAAATGAAGATGGCAGATCCTACAGAGATCTCTATAGCTTTGACTATGAAGAGTAGTCTCACAGAAACAACTGAGACAAGGCACAACTCATAATGTTTATTTCATCTGGGATTCATGAGAAAGTGAAGATATTGTTGAGAGGGTTAGAGAATCATGTGGAAGTCAGGCTGGCATTTGCTCTTAACAAGGATTTTCTGCATTATTTACTTTTTACAAACTCCAGATTAAGTATACACCAATTTTAGGCCACTGTGGCTTGTCAAGGTTTATGCTAATATATGCATATATATATGTGTGTATATATATATGCCTTTTAATTTAATATATATAGATTTGATGTTTCAACCATGAAGGACTGATTTTATTATTTTTTCTCAAGGAGCACAGGCAGAGAACAAAGTCTTTTGCTGGTATAACACCAAATATTTTTCCACAGACACCAGATCCTAGCAATGTCCCAAAGAGCTCATGCTCTTTTTAGGTGCTACTTACAGATGCTCTTTGCAACCCTACTGGTAATTCTTATAGAAAACAAAAAGCTGATTTTTGACAGGCATAGTGCTTTCCATCTTTGTCCAGTCAGCTCTCATCCATGCAGGATTCTGCCATTAGAGTGACTAAGAAGGAAACATGAATATATTGCTTGATGATGTCATGCATGTGATGTAAGTTTTGAGACAATCCATGAAAACAGGTTTCTGTATGACACAAACTACTAACATCTGAGTTCAGAGGCAGAGTGCTGTTTTTCTTACTTCTTTCCTTGTTCAAACAAACTTAGGAAAAGGGAACATCCTTACAAGTTTTAAGACTGCCTCCATTGTGCCCATGGGAAAGAGAAAATATAAAAACTTCCCATATGATGATCACCATGGCACCTTTTTTCTCTGTATATTTGACAAGTTGCTGACACAGATCATATGACACCCATATGAAACACAGATCTGATGAAAGCCTGGCAAATTTGGCAGTCCTGATGTATTCTGTGTTCAAGCGGATGAGGACACACAGGTGAAATAAAGATCAACTTCAGTTTTCTATCCCCTACTTGCAACTACTTTGGCCAGCAACTACTCAAAAGTGCTGGCAGTAAGCTTTGCCATAGTGACTATCAAATCAATACAAGACCTCTGAAATAATTATCTAAAAATGTGGGTTCACTAATGAGTAGACAACCTGTATATTCATGCAGGTGCTCCAGGGTATACTGTGCCTATGCCATTGGTCAGAAACGTCAGTTTCACTGTAAGTACCTGGAGGACTAGGGTCATGTTTCAAGCTGTCCTAGGCAAATCTTACAGCCTGCTTGCCACCAAACGTGATTGACCATGGATTAAAATAGTTTAGAATTTTATTTTTCTTGGGATTGCTGTACAGATTACCAATAATTGATTATATACTGCCATGTTTTTCCAAAGTGAAGTAAACGAAAGATCCTAGTAGCTCCTAGTAGGCTACTGTAATTTATTTTCTGTATCTGAACCTGAACTGTCTGTCATATATAAACAGATTTAAAGCAATTCTGTCACCACTGCCTCTATCAAAGCACAGAGATTTATTGGCATGCCTGTATCAAGTTTTTAGAAATTAGCAAGCACCTCTTTTATAACTCTCCTCATTAAAAGATATGTTTAGGCTTATATTAAAAACCCCAGTTCTTTTATGACCAGCTTCCTGTGGCAAAGAACATGTAGAGACCACCCTGGATTTTGGGGGGGGAGTGGGGAGTGGTGTATGTGGGTTTTTGGGGGGGAATCTTCCCAGAAAGCATTTTTCATCAGTATCAGCGATGGGGAGAAAATATTTTGTGTGGGAGATCAATTTGTCACAAAGCTGTCACAGCTGTCAGCCATTTCCGTTGATATTACTGTCTAGTTTGGTATCTTCTTGTAACAGGATTATGCCTCTCGTAGTTGTTTGCAAAAAGCTTCTATAAAATAATAGAGATATTATAAAATATAATACGTTCTATAAAATAATTAGAGGCGATCACTGTCTAGCTTTGTGAGTGGAGGTATGCCAGCTAAGACATAGTTTTTATGGCAGAAAGAGAAGATAATTAAAAGGAATTATAGACCTTCTGGGTTCGTTCCACAAAGTAATTGTTCTTCACTTGTCATAGCAAGTACTACGGACCCAACAGTTTGGGTCGCAGCTTTTTCTTTGCATTTGTTCAATGAACTAATGCACTGTTAGATGATTAACAGATTTGATTACAGTGATAATAAGTGATATATTCAGCAAAACCATTTTATAAACTGCTAGATAATCAACCAACTCATTAAAAATCGGCATGTTTGCCACCAGATATAAAGATACTGGTTTCTGTTGACTACATTAAACACAAGTAGTAGTTTGATTAGACAACCAATTATGTAGAATTAAAAACAAACAAACAAATAAACAAAAATAGAAGCTGCTTCAAATGATATATTCATTTTTAAAGCCAGGAGGAAGAATTTTAATCAGTTAGGCCTAACTGAAATACTATGATACTGCTTTGAAGTATATGACGACAAGAAGACATTGAAACTGAACCAACAGTTTTAAAGGCCTGATGGGCATGGCACCACTCAGTCCCTGACTTAAGATTTCTTTGTTAGCAACAAAAACTAGGTCAATTAATTCCAAACATTTTTAGTGAATGATGAAATGCCACTATATTATTTTGTAACAATCATGGAATACAAGCACTCAGGTGCCACCTCTGGTAAATAGATTTGGGACTGGAGGATGAACCAAACACAAGATTAAGGTACCCTATTCTGATGCTCACAGGACTGGTGCTGGTGCCAGCGTATGTAAGAAATTAGCTCATGACACATCTTTGCAGACTCTTTGCAGAACTGCTTATGGTGGTAGGACCTTGCCCAATGCATTGCTCATTAAATCTCTTTATGTGTAAGCATGAACGTGTGTTTAACACCTTCAAAGAATGCAATAAAAATTGCACAACACATAAAATAGAAAACTGAAACTTTAGGATCAATTAAAATCTATTTGTCACGGCCCTTTGTATACACATGAACTTAGGAAGTAATCATCTGTATTACTTAATACACATCCAATTACTGAAAACTATTGTGTGAAAGACAGAGTCAGGCATGGATGGATGCCATGCTTTCTTTTTGTACCTTAGATAAATTGTTGACTTGAAGCTATGCCAGAACTCTGTGAACAGCATTTTTTTCTGGAGTCATTCCAGCCTACTATGCAAATAGGAAAACACATCCATTACTCAGAGGGAGGGGAAGAGGTTGTGCTCTGTACCCAAGAGTGCCAGGGCTGAATGGGTTTAATTTGTTCCCTTAAATACACCTTAGAATTCAAAACATGTTTTGAACACACTTTTGATTTGGGATATATATCTAGTTAGTGGGGTTAAAGCTTTGACACCTGATTGTATAGCATTTTGACCTGTTCCTCCTTTTGCAATTGGTGTGTTCCAAATTAAAGCATTGTACCGTTTGTTTAGTGCATGAGCTGATCTAATATTCACTGAAAGTCTTTGACTGTCCTATCAAGTTAATTAATCCTGAAATACTGATGGCAAGAGGAGGCAGTCTCTGAGACTGTGAGGGTAAAGGTCTTTACCGTGAAAAGTCAAAGGTGCCAGGAACAGTATTTGAGTGGAATTGCTCATTCATTAGATAAACTCTGTATTTCCTCTACTCAGAACCAGCTACTTGGACCATCAAGAGTGGATCAAGCAGCTGTGCTTCATCAGCTGTATACAACAACATGCAGAAACATATTAATAGTGTTACCAGGTGTCTGAATTGCTATTCCTGGAAATAATTCTAGCGTGTTATTCCCACACTTACAGTTACCAAATTTTATCTTTCTCAGCCATCAGATGTGCCTCACCCTAGCAACACAGCTTCGAGCTGCATCCTTCACACAGCCATTGTGTCAGCAGACATGTTATGTTTATTATACAAAACAGTATGTTTTTTGTTGGTACTGCTGAGCTGTTTTACAAAGGAAAACAAAAGATTGTTGTCATATTTGTTTTCAATTTTTGTATCACTGTGCTGGCTGTGAGAATACAAAGAAGCACTGATTTGTTCAGAAATCATTTGTAGGTATATTAAGGAAGGAGGATGTATCCACAAGTACAGTCAAAGATTTCCTGCCAATGGGTTAATTTGGAGATGAGAATTAAGGCTCTATCGCTACCAATCAGCATGCTGGGAGGGTTAAAGTGGGCCATTAATGATATGGGAGCTCTTGACAACAGTGGTCTTAGTCTTGTGTCTAATGGTGGCAAGTGAGCCTGAAGGAGAGCTGAGACAGGATCCCGGCTGCAAGGAGAGGCATTTCCATCTTAACTCCTAGCTTCAGCTCCTTCACTCCCTGACTCGTTACAAGAAAGCCCAGTGTCCTGGTTTGAGGTAAAACAGGACCAATTTTGTTCAGTAACTCTGCTTTCTAACTAGACCTCTTCTAACTGCTGAAATTAGCAGCATATTGTGTAGAAAATTGTTCTTTCTCAGAGCACTAAGACCCATGTTTATACCTGATGCCAAGGCATGGTATGCAGAGAGGCCCTTTCTTATACTTATTGCTATAATGACCAAGGCCAGACAACTTGGTTATTTGTCCTGTTGGAGGGTTGGAAGTGGAAAAGCATAGAGGGGTCACACCTGTGGGGAGGAGTGGTCAGGACAGATGACCCAAAACTGACCAGTGTATTCCTTCCCATCTGCATCATGCTCAGTATAAAAGCTGAGGTATCAAAGGGTCCGCCCTCTTGCTTGGGTCTTGCTCTTGCTCAGGATTTTGCTCTTGCTGGGGTTCTTTCTCTGGCTCTGGCTTTCCTACTTCAATAGCCGGCATCCGAGGAGAACTCTGTCGATTCGTCTGCCTTTGATCCCAACCCGTGTGTTCCTGAATCCAGTTCCCTTCCATCGCTGAGTCCAGTCTGGGAATTCCCCAGTGCCTGCTGGTGACGTGATTGTCATCCTGGGAGCTTGATACGATTTTGTACGTATTTCATTATGTTCTTTTTGTTATTTTATTCTTTATATTTCATTAAAGTAGTTTAGTTCTTACTAAGCTAGTGTCTCTTCATCTCTCTCTCCTGCTCGGCAGGAGAGAGGAAACATCTGTCGCTCAGCTTGCTTGGGCCAATCTGGCCCAAACCCATGACACACAAGGACCTCTGGAACAGGGGCCACATATCAGGAACAAGTCCAAGAAACCTGCTCAGGACCCAGGTGGTGAAGCTCTATTTTCTGATATTCTTGGTGCCTGACTGACTGTGAGCCAGCCGTGCAGCACAGATGGGATCCTTTAGGTATCTCTGGCTCTTTTGCAAATCAAGACCAGAGGGACGGGTGTTACCTACCATGTAAGTAGGCAAAGCACGCTGTGAACTGAGTAACCCTTTGCTGACAATCCAGGAGCTCCTCAGGCTCTCTGGCCAACATGCATGGCTTTATTAGTAAGTGATAGACACTGAGAGTCTCTGCTAAGGGTTCCTGATGCAAGTTCACATATAAGAATTAGTGGCCAATTTATTGTGGAAATTTTAATTGCTTACCTTTATGGGAACATAAAAAAAGCCATGAAGTGTTTGAATTGATATAATTCACTTATGGATTGTATTAATTTGCATGTAAAAATGTGTTTGCTGCAAAATTAATGTATTGTTGAGAAGTATTAACAATTAAAGAACATCGATATCAAATGTTTCAAGGTGTTGATTGCTCCTAGAATTCAGTAGTGCTAAAGGAATTTAAACAACCAGTACAAAAAGTAAGGCAAAATGGAGTTACACAAAGAGGACAAAACAACATTTCTTCAGAAATGAAGAAAAATGTGTAAGACAGCAAAGGAATGTACATTGCACCTGAGAGAAATGAAAACTTGGATAGACCTATCAAAGTGATGATAGGGATATAGAACACACCAGAACCACGTGCAAAAGAGTATAAATTTTTTCCCAGAAAACACAAAATTTATTCCTTCAAAACATAGTTATTCATCTCTGACTCACACCTAGCTATTTTTACATTAAAATGCTTTTGAAAAATCTGAATTAGTAGAGACATGAAATCTGCTTCTAACAATTGTTGGAAATCACAAACTGACACATCAGGAATACGTTTTCCAAATTAAAACTGTACATGCTCCTGGCTTACTTTATCTAACTCTTTATTTTATACACAAATCAGGTCTATGTATGGCGTATTTTGGCTGGCCACTTCAGGACAGCTAACAGGTGCTGAGGAAAGAAAGATTTATAGTCTCCTACCCTCCCAGCCTTCTCAACAATATTTTCTTCTCTTTCCCTGTTATGAGAAATCAGAAATAACTGAGAGGACGGGTTGTCACAAAGTTTAGGCACTCCGTAGAAATTGAACTTTCTTTGCGTGGTCAGGTGTTTGTAAACTACATTATCTAAGTGAAAGGGCTCAGCAATTGAAGAGGGCTCATTTGTATGCAAAGAAAGCAGAAAAGTTGCAAATACGATTTTGCAACTAACATTTCTTTACTTTCTGAAAGTATCTTTAACAGAGGCCTGGTTCTGGTAGCACCTGTGTATGTTAGGGAGAACCTTTTCCAAGCACATGCTTTTTTTGCCTTTTGATTTGAGTCTGCATAACTTTCAGGGAATTGCTTGGGCATACCTGGAAAAAAATATCAGTCACCAATAGTCCACTGACCCTAAATGTAAACATGCAATAGCTATTAATTAAATTATACCAAAATATGAGTCACCGCTAGAATGTGTTTGCGTATGACATATTTTGGTTCCTATCAGCAACTGCAAAGATTCCTGCAGCCAAGAAGAAAGAGTAATAGCTAACTTCCCACAGGAGCTCTACCTTCACCAGGTGGGCTTCTGTGGAATGAAGAGGAAGCAAGGTTACTGCAGACTGCTTTTCTACTCCTTCCTTCTATATGTATTTGAGGCTTCATACCTGATCAGTTTCTTAACATATCTTGATATCTCTTGACATTAAAAATAGCATAACGTTTTCAAATTAAGGACAACTCTTTCACCTGACAAGGGACTGTCACAAACTACACCCTTATTGAACAGTTCAGGGTCCCCTGTTCATCTTGACTGGTGAGAGATGCTTCTGGAGGCCAGACTTAGCAGTAGTTTTAAGCTACTTATTTTCCTTCAGCTTGGAATGGTATTGAGTCCTTTGTTTTCTGTCTGGAGGATCCTGCAGATAATTGAAACAAAGCCTTTGCCAGAGTAGGTACTGTAAGCTCCAACTTGGGACTGTTTGCCCTGATGCATTATGACTATTCTCGTCCTACCTTGT
The DNA here is from genome assembly GCA_013398295.1 of Chionis minor. Lineage (NCBI taxonomy): Eukaryota > Metazoa > Chordata > Aves > Charadriiformes > Chionidae > Chionis > Chionis minor. The sequence continues at coordinate 49,386 of VZSF01003408.1, forward strand.
AGCTGAGGGGAGGTTTGTAGAGGGAGCCTATTGGATAGCTAATGTTAGAGTTACGGCTTTGAAGTGCTGGGTCACCCAGCATGGTTGTATGCGAGGATACAGAAGAAACCACTACATCCTATAGTCTGACCTAATCTAATCGAGGAGTAATTGAGCTTGGCACTGGCTTAGTCAGTCAGCTTTATTGTAAAAAGAATTTATAAAAGATCAGGGTAATTACAGTCTTGTCCTTGAAAATAACTAGCTAAGATAAACCCATGCATAACACAATCCCAATTAATTTTTATTTTTTCTATCAAAGGACAATTAGAACTACTTCCATGTACACAGGTAAGCTCTGTCTTGAAATTTGAAAAACGGTAGTTAAATAACTAGCAATGCTGGTAACATTGTTATCATTGTTTTTATTGTTTAATACTTACATTATCACATAAGCAAAAGCCATTTTGTTAAGGGTGGTACAGAGACAGTCCAAAAAGATAGTATTTACTTCAAAATACAACTGTACAAGGAAAAAAGGAGGAGAAAAAAGGGGGGAGGGGGGGAGAGCATGCACAGCATTTATAATCTTTCCAGCATGTAACACAATTGAACCTATTAAAATGTGATACAGAAAGGATTAGAGGCCAGATCCTGATAACCCTAATACAGAAAGAATGAGAGCCTTGCAGAGCAGGGGCTTTCATAGAAGTTGAGGGAAGCTTTTATGGAATATAATCTTGCCTAGTGTGGAGGAGGGCAACTATGTTTAGCAGCCTCCTGGCTGCTTGAGTCATCAATCTGTAAGCTTTGGTCTGCCAAAAAGTTGCATATTGGTGGGAGACAAGTACAGCCTGTATCTCAACAACTCCTTCCAGATGGTTGACAGTGCTGGTGTGAAAATGCTTCCATTTCAAATATCAGCAGTTCGGACCATCAGATGAGTATGTCTTCCCCCCTCCTATTCATGGCTAGTTATTTGCTAGTCTGTCATCTCTGTGTGGAGCATGGATGTCATGCTTCTGCTGATGGCTGTATGACAAGCACTACAGCAAATAACTGTGCACTTCCATAAGAGGATGTGTCCTTATCTACCTGTGTAAAAGGAGTAGATGTTGGAATTGTAGTCAAGTGATGCCTCTCTTCAGAAAGGGGTGAGTGAAGAGCAATCTAGGATGTATTTTTGTAAAAGAAGCAGGAGGGTGTTTTGATCCTGAATATAGTAAATACGGCGTCTTATAAGAAAGTAATTAAATATATATTTATTATTAAATTAAATATATGTATATTTAATTTATATATAATCCAGTCTATGAGTCTATTGTTGGATGAGAATGTCAACATGAGCTGGCAATGTACGCTCACAACCCAGAAGGCCAACTGTATCCTGGGCTGCATCAATAGAAGCATGGCCAGCAGGTAAAGGGAAGTGATCCTGCCCCTCTACTCTGCTTTCATAAGACCCCGCCTGGAATACCACATCCAGCTCTGGAGCCCTCAACATAAGAAGGACATGGACTTGTTGGAGCGGGTCTAGAGGAGGGCCATGGAGATGATCAGAGGGCTGGAACACCTCTCCTGTGAAGACAGGCTGAGAGAGTTGGGGTTGTTAAGCTTGGAGAAGGATCCGGGGAGACTTTAGAGCAGCTTTCCAGAACTATCAGGAACCTACAAAAAAGCTGGAGAAGGACTTTTTACAAAGGCATGTAGTGATAAGATGAGGGGTAATGGCTTCAAACTGGAAGACCATATATTTAGAATAGATATTACGAAGAAATTTTTCACTTTGAGGGTGGTGAGGCACTGGAACAGGTTGGACAAGGAAGTTGGGGACGCCCTAGAGGGAGATGGGTGCCAATGTGTTACTGTGCACAGTTAAAATACAACTGTCATATCTGTGTACTGACCATCACTGTTTTAAAGGTTTTTAAATGTCTTTTTTTGACTGACTTTTCGTTTGTAAAGGAGGGCCAGAAAGAAGACTTAGCCTTATTTCTGGTAAATGAAGACTCCCTTCCCTTCCCTTCGCAGCTTAGCAATGACAACTGTAAGTCTCATTATCTTTGTATGCTGCTTGAGGTTTCAAATGGAGCCTCAAGAGCTGTAGTCACACAGGTTGTGGCTCAGCCTGAACAGGCAAGTCTCACCAGGAGCCATATAAAGACATAAACATGAAATCAAATGTCTTCTGTGCATGTGCCAGAGATATCTGAGAAGTGATTCCCCAGGTGTATAACAAATGTTGATCAAAGGTTTTATGACTGTGAAAGCACAATTACCATATATTTGTGCTCAAATATAAAGTCTCAAATAACTCAAAACATTATAGAAAGCAAACCCTCTGCCTGCTCACAGTGCTGTGTATTACACACCAAATCAGAGCCAAGGGAGCTTCTGGACCACAAGCAGGAGCCCCATGTCTGATTCAGAGATAATGCAACACACAGATTATTCTCATACAAGCAGTTTAAAAAAGTACTGTTGCTTTTTTATCTTGTACTTTAATGTGTTTTTCCTATCTTGTTCTCTTCTACTTTCATGAATACTTCCTACTATGGTGCACAATCTTGTCCCCTAAATTGAAAAGTTCTGCAGGTACTGCTACATGTAAACAAATGACAGAGCCCAACATATTAATAACAGTACAGCTGACATTGCATCAAATAACACTAGCTGAAAATTTCTAAGGTGATCTGTTTCAATTGGAAAATGCTGATGTTACAGAATGAAGGTATCTTGCAAATGAATGTTATTTTTGTCCAAATTCTTAGTGGATAACTATTATTAAGTCTTACTATCAAAAGTTGAAATGTTTCATTTCAAAAAGGTCCAAACATTTTTTATTCTATGCTGTATTTTGAGTATATAACTGAAAAAGACTATCAGATTACCAGATCTGACTTAACTGAAATGAGTTGCTCATTATGGTAAGAAGAAAACATTTCTGCATATTTTGTTTGCAAGGCATTCTGAGATTTTCGTCTTGTCATGGGTTTCGGTTGGATTGGCCCAAGCAAGCCGAGCAACAGATGTTCCCTCTCTCCTGCCAAGCAGGAGAGAGAAGAACAGAAACTAGTTTAGTAAAAACTAAACTACTTTAGTGAAATATAAAAAGTAAAATAATAAAAAGAAAATAATAAAACCTATAGAAAACTGTATCAAGATCCCAGGATGACAATCATGTCACCAGCATGCACTGGGGAATTCCCAGACTGGACTTAGCAATGGATGGGAACTGGATTCTGGGTCTGGATTCAGGAACACATGGGTTGGGATCAAAGGCAGACGAACAGACAGTGTCCTCCCTGGATGCCTGCCTTTGAAGAAAAAGGCCTGACCCTTTGGTCCCTCAGCTTTTATACTGAGCATGAGGCAGATGGGATGGAATACACTGTTGGTCAGTTTAGGGTCACCTGTCCTGACCACTCCTCATCACAGGTGAGACCCCTCTATGCTTTTCCACTTCTGATCCTCCAACAGGGCAAGTAACAAAGTTGCTTGGCCTTGGTTGTTACAGCAGTAAGAATAAGCAAGAGCCACTCTACGTACCATGCCTTGGCATCAGGTATAAACATGGGTCTTATCGCTCTGAGAAAGGGCAGTTTTCTGCACAACATGCTGTTAATTTCAGCAGTTAGAAGAGGCCTAGCTAAAAAGTAGAGTTACTGAACAAAATTGGTCCTGTTTTACCTGAAACCAGGACACATCCCAACTTAAGACAAAGTAGACTTTTGAAAACTCAGTATCTCGGATGTCAATGCCTTTTTTCAGACTAATGTAGACATGGGAGAATAAGAACAAAGAAGTAGAGACGTTAGAGGGAAAAAAGAGAAAATACAGTGGTGGTAACTATAAACACAATTGACTGAGAAACAACTAGTAGCCTTCCTGAAGCACTGTGATACTAATCAGATAAGAAACTTTGTGACAGTGATTTTATAAAATGTAAATACTGGTTTATTACCTGGGTTGGAAGGTATTACTGTGAGATTCTTAGTATGAGTTAAGGAATTAATCTCATTGCTGTATCAAGTAGTTGCACGAGTCTGTCCACAGCACAGTAGTCCAGCATTCATACACCTGTCTCCATGCACTGTAGTAGTATTTCAAACAGTGTGTGTTTTATGGTTCTCAGTGTGGAGTCTAGATAGGTGGGAGGGTTTCAGAGTGGCAACCTATGGTCTCAGAGTGGCCCTGGGTTATGTGTAAAATACTATCATGAAGTTGGGTTGCTTCTCCTTCCTTCCTGTCTTAGATCCCAGTAGTAGGGATGGGGAAGAACAGGAGAGGCTTGTTCTTCCTGACCCAAATAACCTGACAAAGGCATTGACTGGCAATGGACAATGAATCTAAGTGTGTCAGACTGTCAGCACATCTGTGTGCTGTTTTGTTTGCTTGGTATGGATTCAGTTAAATGTAGAATTGGTACCATCAGAGACTGTTGCAGATGCATATCAGAAATGACACTAACAAATCTCTGCTCAAAAGATTTTCCAAACAAGGCAGCGAGGAGTAGTTTACTCCCATATTTAAAAACAGAGGGGCTGATTAGGACCTTTACTACGTATACTTGTGATAGGGTACAAGAGGCAAACCATCTCTTTTCCTGGTGTTGAGTCTGTAGTTTTTATCCCCATAGCCAGCCAGTGAATCATAGAGGTCTGATGATCACTCATTCAGTGCAGAATTCACTGATGGATGAAGAATCATTCTATATTATTTCATACTTCCATTTCTGACACAACTTCTCATTCTCTAGATTAAGTATAAAGAACTAGAAAAATTGTTGTGAATGAAGGGCCTGAAGCTGACAAAAAATGCAGTGATATCAGGTATTGGTTGAGGGGAGAAATCTTACTCCAACTTCTCTTCATTGCCCACAAAACTGCAACAGAATGTATCCTGAATGCACTCCAAACCAGAATATTTAGTGATTAAACTGTGTGGCTAATTGGGTTATTTAATCATCAGTGTAGAATATCTAAATCCAGTTCCAACTCACAGTGTCAAGTAACTCTTTTTAGAGAAAATAAATGAAAGGAAAGAAACATCAGTTGTCTTGCTAGAGTTCTGTAAAATTACACTACTGAAAGAAGAGCATATTTGGGATTTACTGCTTTATAATTTTTTGTTTCATTTCTGAAGGGAAATAAATGTCCTCGCAGCACATAGTGCTTTCATGAAAAAACATACCTAATTCCTTGCTTTTTTCCTCTGAATAAAATCTGTTGTTGTTATTTCTATTACAGCATGTCTAAAGGACCCAGCAGAGATGGTGTTGCCATTGCAAAAAGTTCTGCCTCAGAGTAAGACACATTTTGTGCCCTGAAAAGCTGAATGTAAATGGATAAAGCAGGCAGAGATAGGGAAAAAAAGAACAATTGCCATTTTACAGATCAGTTAACTGTAGCTCTCAGTTTGCTGAGTCAAGTAATACATTTCAAGCTGGAATTTGAATGCAGGTGTCCTGAATTCAAACCCGATAACTTTGGGAAACTACTCCCTCATCTGTCCCCTTAAATGTCAACCATTTCACACCATTTTTGTTCTTCTGTAAATTAATTTTAAAAAAGGAGATATCAGAACGTCATAGCACTCTAGAGTTTAGAAGAAGTGAATTTTTGACACTAAGAGTGACCACTCAGTCTCCTCCATATTGCACGGCTGTTCAGCCATACCCGAATTAGCTCTGGGTCCAGAAAAATATGGTCATATTGGTCAGTAGCATAAGGCTGTTCAGGCCACTGAGTCACACATATGCAGCTATACTGCTAGGACCCAGGAATGCAGTGAATGAGATAAAATTGTTTGTCTTGAAAAATGCCTTCGGTGGTAGCTGTTATCAGCTTGTTATTATTCTGCTGTAAACAGGAGACTCACGGAAACCCAGGCTTTCTACACCTCTTGGCATCTCTTATCACCTTGTACATTATAAAAATAATGCTTAAAAAGTGTCTGATTGTACCTTGTTTCTTTTTTGTTTCCCTTCAGAGAAATGGCGTGGGAAGTTAATGAAAACATTCACATGAAGACACTATCATCAGGATAATGGCATTAGACTCATGCCTATCAAAAGATCTGGACATGGCTGTGAGATGCATCTGAGGTCAGTGAAGATCATCTTTCCAGGTTGCAACTAGGAGCTTGTGACCTGGGCTTGGACCCCCTTGTACAGAGCTAGAACAAAATTCTGTCTCCTGCCTTTGCGTCCTCAACAGTCTTTATATTAGAGATAGGAAGCATAAGCACAAAGCAGGACATAGTCTGCTGACGAGCAGTAATTTCAAGAATCTCACCATGCAAGCTACCTGGCATGGCCCACCCTTCTCTTCCCAGTTCCTGCCAATACAAACCAAGTTGTACCAATATTGGAAGGTAAGCATGCTGACACAGGTCCCTCCTTTAATAAACAAATACATTTATACAATCTCACAACAAATTAGGAACTACTTATTTCTGTTCATTGAGCCAGATGGAATTAATAATCAGAGGGGATTTGGCACTGGATTCATTAAAGAAGCTCTCAAGCCCTCAGTAATAAGACTGAGAAGTAACCCACTAGCTAGATTTCCCTGTGGACAGGAAACTGGCCTAAATTAATTCTCAGCTTAAGTGAAGATAATGGATAATACTCACTTTACATTGCACCCCTTTCCCATCTAAAACAGCTGAGCTTTTTCCTAAAAAATACATGAAAGGTTGCTCAATGCCCAATATCTGATAATTGTACTGTGCAGTCTTGTGAAAAGAAACTGAAATAAAAACAGGGAAATAGTCCGTAGTATTTCATGCTTGTTTTTGCCTGCCTGAAGCACATCAATCCATGTAAATAGACTTGCTTTTGACTGAAACTTTGATGTTCCATTTGCCCAACTGCACGTTAGAAATTCAGGCATCTGCAAAACAAGTCTATTTTCCTTTCTTTTGATTTGCAAGTGTGTAACACTCTAGCTTAATATTTAGAAATAGCCAATGAATCTTTTGAGTCTGGAGTCCTGTGGATGTATCATATATTAATAGGGCTGGTAACAAAAGTCAAATACAGTACCAGCTGTGAACTATGACAGTGCTGTGAAATGATAAAGAATAGATAGAACTTCTCACTTTCTTACTATTATTACGAAGTTTTTTGCTGAGGAAGCCACAAACAAGTTGAAAAATTTGTTGTGCTGGGCACCATTCATGTTCCTAACCGGCGAATAAATCTCATCTCAAATATTTTTCAATCTATGGTCTTGTAAACATGCACTTGCTGACCTTACTCCTAGAGCAGCTCTGATGACAGCAGTGCTGTCACAGTGATAGAGGTGTGCTTGTATGCACTGAGCACCTGGAGCTTTAAAAGCTGAAACAAGAAAAGGGCTTGCAGCCTACAGTGATCTGTGCACCCAATCGTATTTCGTAGCTGGGAAACCCACACAGAAATAACTTTGTGCCTTCAAGGTCAGAGGTCAATAGCACTGGCAGTAGTTGGTGGACATTTTTTGGCACTTTTAGCAGAGAGACCAAATATCCAAATACGCTTTGTAGACATAATGCCCCTTTGGTTATGAAATAAATATTAAAATTATTATAAAATTAATTATGTTTTATATTACTGTCTCATTAAGTTTTTGTAATAAAAGGAGATGAAGAAGGTTGCTCAGTGGAGGTGTGAGTACTTTTCTGAAAAGGTAATACTCCATCTGTCCTTGAAATGTTGTTCTCAATGACTAACTATCACTTGGTATTGTTATTCCCACACACACAGACTTTGGTATAATAAAAGAAGAAACTAAATATATTATTTGCAGTTACAACATGTCACCTGCTTTCTAAATTGTTCCTAGGCATTTTTCTGCAGTTTAATCATGAAAGTACAATTTAAACTACATTAAAGGAACTTAAGCGTGTAAATTACAGCTTTGCAGATGTCAAAAATTATTCAGGGAAGGCATTGCAGACAAATGGATGGAACATTAGAAAGGGTTAAGAAACCAGCATTCTGGACCCAGCTCTTTGCTACTGATTCTTGCAGCACCTGAGTGAACAGCTCTTGATTTCAGGAGCTTTTTTTTTCACCAAGCTTCCACATCAGTGTGTTTTGAACCACACAGGAACAAACACCAGTGTCTAGGAAATCCCAGAACCATGGTCAAATGTCTGTGTCATCTCTTTTTTTTCCATAGTGACATCTCATAACTAAGGACCTAGCTACTAGGTCCAGCATAGCTGGTCTCAAAAGTAGGAAGCCTTTGGTGGGAAGATCACCAGAGCATGACTGCAATGTCACAGTGAAGGCTGTGCTCATTTTAGGGGCAGGAAGAATTTTTTGGCTGAGGTAACGTGAAAAGCCTTATTTATACATGGGTCTGGTGATTCCTGTTGCTAGAAACCGTCCACCAAGCTCAGTAGAAAAGGTTCCGGAAGAGGCACATACTAAAATGATAGTTGAGACATTTCACATGTCAAATGTCAGGTGACAGTATGGGGGTCAGAGGAGGGTATCTCCCCTGTTAGCTGGTTCCTTTTAGGGATACCTATGTCTTGCAGCAGAAAGGTGCTGACCCCTCACACTGCACTTTGCCCGTTAATCTCATCCATCATGCCGAAGAAAAAAAATTTCCAGAAAGGATGAACACTGATTCTTTGTAACAGCTTTCACAGCCACACCTCTGGAATAAGCTACTCAGAAACGAGTGCCAAGCTCGGGTCAGCTATAGCTCTTCACAACCCAAAGGCATCCTGTGTTAATAAGTGTTAACACTCCTTAGACTCTTGTCCAGCATCTCTCTTTAAAGCAGGAATACATGAACAGACGAATTCAATTCTAAAAACTGAGTGGTATCAACTGATAAACTGCTCCTCAATCTCTCCCATGAGAGATTGCTCACCTGAGCAAAGCCACAGAGGAGAGTCATGTGAGAATGTTCACTTACTGACTCCTATCACCTGTTCAAAGTCACTTCTGCAGGATTGAGCACATCTTCTGAGCTGCTGAGCTTGGTGATCATTTTGGGGTCAGCAGCATGTGTGTTATTAGAGAGGAGAACAAAGGGATGGCTCTGGTTGTGTGGGGTTTTTTTTCCTCTACAGGAGAACTCTATTTGAACCAAGTGACTTATTATATATGCCATGAAAATCTACATGCTCTTTTTTTTTTCTCTTTCAGCAAATTTTGCCAGTCTCTCACTAGGCGGTCCCCAGAGGCCAACAGATTTGAATTTTGCAATACTTATTAGCAAATAACTGCTGTCTTCAAAATGAACTTACAACTGTGCTGACGTAACAGTGACAAAGCACTGTCATCCCCTGGCAAGATAAATGAAGTCATTCCTTTGTCAACCTGTGTTTGCCTCTTGTGATTAGACTGAAATTATCTCTGTTAAAAAAACATGCAGCAGGATGACAATGGCACCAGGCATATAGACAGTATAGCAGTCTAATAAGGGATTGTTCATTCCAGCTGAAGATAAGTCTGAATTTGGCTGAAAGATTCAAAGTTCCTGCAGCATTCTGGTACATCCAACTGGAAACTCTGGCAACTACAGCTAACTCCAAAAGTGGGAGGTTTTGAATTCAACGAAATGTTAAAATGGATAATCCAGTTAGAGCAGTGTCCCTAGTGTTATTTAATTTCGTATGCAAATTTGGTTCATCCTAAACTGCCCCTGGTTTGCACTGTCGCACTTAAGCTGCATCTAAAGGCCTGTCCCTGCGCTGTGGAATTACTGGGGACACAAGAAAGATATTAGCAGCTGCAGAGCAAATATGCCGAGTTTCTAAGTGGTAGGGAAGGTACATTTGAATCAAAGAATCATAGAATGGTTAGAGTTGGAAGGGACCATAAAGATCGTCTAGTTTCAACCCCCTTGCTGCAGGCTGGGGCATCCACAGCTCCTCTGGGCAACCTGTTCTAGTGTCTCACCACCCTCGCAGTAAAGAATTTCCTCCTAATATCTAATCTAGATCTCCCCTTTTTTAGATTAAAACTGTTACCCCTCATCCTATCACTACATTCTCCAATAAAGGGTCCCTCCCCATCTTTCTTATAGGCCCCCTTTAAGTACTGGAAGGCTGCTCTAAAGTCTCCCTGGAGCCTTCTTTTCTCCAGGCTGAACAACCTCAACTCTATCAGCCTGTCTTCACAGGAGAGGTGCTCCAGCCCACTGACCATCTTTGTAGCCTTCCTCTGGACCCGCTCCAACAGGGCCATTGTCCTTAATATGCTAGGGGCCCCAGGGCTGGATGCAGTACTCCAGGGCGGATCTTAGGAAAGCAGAGTAAAGGGGCAGAATCACCTCTCTCAACCTGCTGGGTTTTTTTAATGCAGCCCAGGGGCTGCAAGTGAACTTTGCTTGCTTTTGTTGAGCTTCTCATCATTCAAGACCTCCAATTCTTTCTCCTCAGGGCTGCTCTCAACCCATTCTCTGCCGATAAGCTGTGAGCAGCTTTAATGTGCCTTCTAAGATGACCTGCTGGGAAAGCAAAGCCTCTGTACTGGGGTACCCAGCACAAGCATCCTTCATACTTCTGCCTTAGCAAGAGGGATGGTGGAGAAATACAATGATGAGGCTGGCCCTCATGGTCCTGTTTTTCTGGGTGCTTCAGGCAGAGTGCACATACTAGGAAGTGACTGTTCCTTGGTATAGCTTAGGCCTTTTACACATAGGGTCAATTCAAAGAGTCCTTCACACCAACTGCCTCATTTTCAAGGGATTTAGAATCCATCATTTCTCAGTGGAAAGCAGGAGGAACAGAGCTGCAGTTTTTCTTTGACTCACAAGAACTTCTTCTTTTGTCCTTTTTTTCACTGCTAGTTGCATGGTGGAATGTCTTACATGCAGAAATACACAAGGTAGCAAGAATTATGTATTACGTGTCAGTAAATGAGGGAAAATGGGGCAAAATGTTAAAAATAAATTGAACATTTATTTTATAAATGTTTGTCATGGTTTGGCTTCAGCCAGCAACAGAGAACCATGCAGCTGCTCACTCAGCCCTCATCAGTGAGGGAGACTCGGAAGAAAAAGGCAAAACTCGTGGGTTGAGATAAAAAACCAGTTTAACAGGACAGCAAGGAAACAGAAAAAAAACAGCAACAATAACAGTGATGGAGGAATAAACAAGGTTACCTTCCCACCACACACCACTGGTCCCAGGAAACTGCAGCCAGATCCCAAGCTGTGACTTCAAAAAGATCCCGCCTAAATACTGGGCATGGTATCATGTGGTATAGAATACCTGTGTCCCAGACAGAGATTAACTCTATCCCTGCTGGAACCAGGACAATGTTGTTCCTGATGAAGGTATACTGCAAACTTCCAGGCAGCATATTCAGCAAGTACTACCTTGCTATCAGAAAATACTATTCTGCCTCTAAATTTGATTTGTTTATGGAGGGAACCAGGAGAAAGTCCCTCTTAAACTACACTGTTGACTCATTTTGCTATGGAATTCTGGTATACCAAGGCTCACCACTAAACAGTTTTAGTTGCATAACCTTTTAAAGGTTGTACAACCACAATGTCTCACTGCACAGTGTTCAGAAAATAGAGTCTATTTCTTCCACCAGAGTTTATGTTTATTTAATTTCAGTATTTTGGCTTTTAAGAAAAATGTTAACAGAACAATCTCAGTTCTCAATCTCTCTTTTCTTCACATTTCACTTTAAGTTATGCCATTTTAAGATAAGTTATGCTTAGCATTTCCATTTCAATGAGTTCCTCTCAAATACATAGTGTTTCATTCCAGCCTGCCCTTGTAAACTAACCAAAACTGCTTGCTTAAATTAATTTACAATACTTAGACCTTTTATATTTGGCACTGCATTATGCTGAAGTCAAAAGTGTTAAAAACTAAAAATAAGGAATCTGAACTCACCTTTATCTTTATTTTGAGTTATACTACTTACTGTAAGGCGAACAGTGCACAGTATGGAAACAGAGAATAACGTCATTGTAGAAAATTTTTCAGTAGTTCTGCAACTATTTTTTTAATCTAAATAGGTTTGTGATGACATATGCATAATAATTCTCTTCACAGAAAACTTATAAAAGTTTGGCAGAGACTAAACAGACTATCCCCAGAGTGAAGGGGATGAAGACACATTCAAAATTTTAAAGATCTTCGGGAACTGGGACTTCCATTCTCTGATCAGAGTTTCTCACTTTCCCTTTCTACTATTTTTAATGTATGTCTATTGCAGGTTTCTAGTATAGGACTCATGTAATGTCTTTTCTCAAGCAAAAGGCAAATACTTATTTGTATTCTTAGAAGTAGAGACAGTGGGAGTTTCCTTCTTGCTCTGACTAGGAGATAAGCTGGTTTTGTCCTTAGCTACCGGAGAACAATGGGATGCCTTAAGTTAGAGAAGCCTCTGGAGCACCTCACTGTATCAGTTGAAGAACTTTTTACTCACAGATTTCTCTGCAACTCTCTGCTACAAGTTGCTTCTTCCTAACACAGTAAGCAAAATGCAGCCTTGGGACTCATTATGCATCTTCATCTGTTGCTTAGGTTGAGAGTACACACTCAGGGCAATGCCTTTGTTTTCCTGCACAACGTATTTGGAGAAGGGGCTGGAATTGCCTGTACGTTTATAGAGAAAGAAAAGCTAAAACTTCTCTTCCTTAGAGCTGTTTTTGTTCTTACATTGAGAAGCAGCCAACAAAAACAGTACCTCACACCTGCCTTCTTTGAATTTTATGAAAGGCAGCTTACAACAATGTCCCAAGGAAATAAGTTGGGTGATTGTGGGGAATTTTTTTCTCTAATTGAATTACCTAGGTGAGATGCCTTTTGTCCAGCCCTTCTGATCAAAGATAAATCACTTCAACATGAGATTGCAGAGAACCTTCTCCTGACATGTGCTGAGGATCCCCAAGGATGGAGACACCACTGCCTCTCTGGGCCATTTTCCAGGCCTGTGCTATTCTTAATGAGGGGACTTTTTCCCTTGTATAGCATAACCATATTGAAGTAGGAATCTGTTTCTGCCTGTAGCTGTTTGCAATGTGTCATTCCCACCGCCTTCCTTTTAAATGACAGTTAGACCCCTTGAAAGTCTTATCCTGGCTACATAAACTATTTATTATATAACCAGAATGCTATATTCCTACTAATACTTTTCAGACGATTAGGTACACTTAACTAGCTATAAAGCAATAAATATGCTTTAACACCTTCGTATCCTCAGATAGTTCTCCCTCTGTGCAAACTGCTTTTGTTACAGTTGTAGGCACCCACAACAATTTATTCTCATTTAGACAATTATTCTATCACCTGATGTTCCCTCCCCACCCAGAAAAGGGAATTGGAAAAAACCAAAGAAATCTAAGGGTTGACATATAAACACATTTAATAGAATAAGACTAAATAATTAACACTAATAACATTAAAGAACCAGTATTGATCCCAATACCTATATAAAATATACAAAATATACTCAGACAATTATATCAGTAGGAAGCTGTGCACTCCCAGCAGTTAACAGCAAATATCGGATGCTGTGAATGCTACAGCTTTGGGAGGAATGGAAGGCCTCAGGTGTCTGGCACTGGGGAAAGAAGCTCTCAGGATCACAGCCAGCAAGGAAAAGAAAAAAACATCTCAGGAAACTTTCTAATTTATATTGAACGTGACATTCATGGCATGGAATAATCCTGTTGACCATCTTGGGCCAAGTGCCCAGGTCTCACTTCTCCTCATCCCCACACCTGGTGAGCTTGAAACCGACATACCATAGTGGGCTATAAAGTAAGTATTTTCACAAATTCAGACACTAGAGCATTCTAAAATGCAGTTTTCCCAAGCATTAGAAGAGATCTTACTGAAAAATAAAATTACTGAAGGAGAAATTAATGCTGTGTCACTCAAACCAGGACGCCTTGTTACTGAAGCATGGGAAATAGGAATAGCTTGTAAGATTTCTGCTGAAGGAAGGAGTCTACTAAGTATGGTTTTTATCAGTTCAAATTTCCATGCATTTCTCAGACTCTGTTGGTCACAGACATTTGTGTTTCTTCACATTTACTAAGTATGAAGAGGTTTCGCTAATAAAATCCATCCAACAGGTTTTCTAAATAGCTCTGCAGGAACTTCATCTGAAGCTGAGAAAAATCAGCGAGAAAAAATCCAGCTGAGGTGAGGAGTTTGTGTTTGTCAAAGTGATCAGGATGGGTAGATGGGGATCAAAGTATTTTAAGTCACAGATTTTAGCCATTTTATAAACTGAGAAGTTTGGAGATTTTAGTAATGACTTCTACACTTTTCTTGCATGGGTACATATTTTCCTCAAAAAAGGCATTAACAGTAAAGATTTGCTAGAACTCCTGCATCTATAAGCCAAAGGCCAAAATGTTTATATTGGCCAAGAACCAGTGGCAGATTGAGGAAAGATTCACCTTTCAGTCCAGGAGATTTAGGCTCTCTGTGCTGTGCCACTGGTCTAGTTGATTGACACAGTGGGAGGTTTTGTGATAGCAGAGGTAGCCATTCCAATTTAGATGTATTTGAGTAGTTATGCAGCATTTTTTCTATATGTATTCAAATTTTTGATGTCTCTACTTCATGTTTGGAAGTGGTGAATGACTGTACTTCTTACCTACTCTGTGATAATTTTTCCCTCTGCATTTTCATTTAAAATAATTGATGCACTGACCACTGGGTATTTCTGTAGTTATTTAAATGAAGAAATTTTTTTCCAGTCATTGTAGTTTTTTAGACCAGGCAGCTGATAGATCCTCTGAAATACAATACACATTCCAAAATTAGAGAGGAAAACAAGCTGCCTTACAATTATAAAATCCCAACAAATTTTATCACAGAATGAACTAATCATCAGTCCAGCCTAATTGAATAAACGTCTCTGTGAAACTAGTATACAATACTGGTGTGGCAGTTTGACCTTAAAACTTTTGTCAGCAAATATATGTATTATTGCTTTAAAAAATACTGAAGTACAAATTGTTAGCTTGTTTTTGAGTTTTCACAAAGTAATTGCTCCTCCTTTAATTGAAGATCATTACAAAAATAGTTAATTTCAACTAAAAAGATACTTAGGTAAATATCTCTTGTAAATAAAAATCCAATTTCCATGTGTACTCTCATCTTCCATGTTCATTCCATTTTGCCATTAAGCTCCTCTATCCACACTAGTTCCTTTTTTCTTAAACAGTGATGCTGGTTTCACTGAGACAAACCAAGTACTAAAGAATTACCTAAAATATGTACATGTATGCAGAATATGTTCTTTGAAATAAGACAAACAATTTTGTACGAGAAGCTGAAATTAAGCAAATAGGACTAATGGTGGAATGACTATCTTGACATAAAGGGTCTAATTGTGAAAGGAGGACTCCCTTTAAATGATGTTTATACTTGTAATTTCAGATTCAAGATGGCAATGTGGTTCATTGGAGCTGCTCAGCAAAAATGGCACTAAACAGAGGAAAAACAGTAGAATTAAATGAGAAAAGAGGTTATTAATATAGCAGAGAAAAATTTGGGACACTTGGGAAAGCAGGGCAAATAAATGTAAATCAGGAGAAGAGGAGGATTATCCTAAATTCCTCAGAAAAAGTAAGGCTATGCTTGGAAATGGTGTCAGAAACAGCTAAAACAATACTGAAACTGTTCATGTGTTACATGAAGACTGTGTACGACAACAAGAAAAGCTAGGCAACTTGCCCTTTTCACCTCACTCTCCTTTTCACCTCCTTGCAGAAGAATTAAGAGCAGTAGCAGAATATCTCACCCTGCATAGAAGAATAGTACTCTGGCCTGCAAGTGTTGGGTTTACCTGCCCTGTGCAGTACTGTGAAAATTTGCATTAGGGTCACCATTCAGGCAAGGGAGACAGCAACAACCTATCCCTTTGAAGTTTACTGTGACAGCCTACAGGAATTACAGCACAGATAAAATTTGTCCATTGATGCTGCTGATTACTCATTTCTTCTCTCAGAGGAAGGCGAGTCATATAGCAAGAAAAACATGATCTCTAAACAGCAAAAGCTTTTCTGAATGCATAAGTCCATAATGGTGGGCTCAGAAGCTCTGGGGTGAAAGGTCTGCTATCAACGCTCTGTCTCCCATTCATATTTCTTATTTCTTGTCACACTTGCTTACGGGCCTATTCTGGAGGCAATTTGTGTTTACTTTATTGAAATGTATTTGAGGAGCTAAACTTGTTACTTTTACAGCTAAGCAAGGACTTCTGCACAGAAACTAAAATTTGAAATTTGCCTTGTCACTTTTTTTACAGTGTTTATCCCACCCCTACTACCGTTTCCTTCCTGCTACAGCTTTCTTTGATTTTGCATTAAGCAGGAAGGTATTCAAAAGCTCATGAAGAGGAAAGGGTCTGTGCTCGATGAGCTGATTGTAAAGAATTTGCAGTACCCTCCACTAAGCACTTACATTCAACCTATGCCAGGGCTATGGGTAGGGTTCTACTTTGGCTTAATATCTTATCCTGCAGGCCAATGTTTGAAAGTTATTCTTTTCAGAAGTAGGGTTTTAGAGCTTCAAGAAGACAATTGTATTCACTGTGTTCTAATCCAGAAAATCTAAAAAGGTTATTAGGTTCTTTAAATACTTGTTCATCTCTCTGAGAATCAGGCTGCTTGATTTTGCAGTTCTTAATCATTGCCTACTGGGAGAATCAACATATTATAAAATCTAGAAGGTGGATTGAATCAAATTAAATTGATTCTTCTCTGAAAATGGATGTTTAAAGAATGTTTTTGGTATATCTCCCAGCTTCAGACGAACAGGTATTCTTGGCTAGGAATGGTGAAGTTACACTACGAAGGAGACATTCAAAATACTGAAGAATTGCTTTTTGGGGAACTTTGGCAGCAGTGACAAAAATTTAGGGTGGTGTTTACTGCATAAGATTATTAAGAGTTAGTGATTGACTTGAGAATCCAGAGCAAATACAAATAATATTCATTTGTTGCTGTACTGTAGTCACAAACCTTAGGAAACAGGTATTCCCTGGCTAGAGACTATTCTTCTGAGTACGTTTTGCTAATCTGGGAGACACGAAAAATTAAAAGGTGAGAGTTTTAGGGTTCCTGGAGCTAACAACAGGCTAGTATGGCAGAGGCTTGTACTTTCTGACACGTCATCTAAAGAGTAACTGGTGTCATCCTATAAATCACCATTAGTTGGTGCCCGACGGCTGAAGTTGTAATGGACAATATTAGCTGTAACGTGCCATTTTGTTTTGTGTTTCTGTTATTTGCAGAATCTGACACCATTTGCAGATACTCCCTTTTCTTGTACATCAGATCTATAATGAGGAAGTATTCTTTCACGTACTTTTTATGTTCTGTACTTTTCAGAAACAGGATGTGTGGTATCTTGAACTGAAGGTAGTTCATGTCCTACAGCTGAAAACCAGAGAATATCTGAGATTCCTTTAGTCAAAACAAAGTGCAGCAATGCCATCCACCCAAACAATTTTCAAACAGTTCCTTTGGTACTTTGTCCCTTTGTGACTCCTTAATACTTGGGGAGACATAGATAGTATATAAAATGTCATCTTTGTCACCTTCCCAAAGCTTTCCTTTATTGTGAAAACCACGAAAAAATTCTGAAATCACATGAAATAATCTGAACGACAAAAAAAATCAGAAACAATCAGAAACAACATGCTATTGTGTCACTGTTTCCCTTTACTCATCCATCAATCTGTGTTTGCCTTTTATAGGCCTTCTACTGTAACATTTTCTGATATGTTGTCCAACTGGTGTCAGCTAGGCACCCTATCCATGACCAGGGATCCAAAGTGTTTCAGCACTATGAATAAATGTAATCAAAATATAGTTGCAAAATTTTTTCAAGCCTCCAGCATTTTCTATGTGGTTGTAAGGGACAGTCAAGAAATGACGACAAAAATGTCTTTCACTTATGCATCTTATGGCAGCTAGCAAGCACTGGGTTGAGATAAGGTGAAAACACCAGCATTTTCATTTTATTTTTCATTTCGATGTTAAAATTGGAAACTCTCGGGCTACACATAGCTTTTCTCAGATTTGTAGCTGGATGCCCAAGTAGCTTGTGATACTGTCTCATAGTGCAGAATACCTAAGCATTCTCTTATAGCTTCATGCATTTGTCCTTTCTATCCAAAATGTCACTAATGCTTTAGTCCACCAGGTAAATACAGCCCTGATCCGGCGGGGATTAAGGGATGGCTACATACTTTGCAGGAAAAGTACCTGCTTAGGGCTTCTGTCTCTCCATTGATGAAACATTGTTCTTGTACCCTGAATAGATTTAGCAGAACTTTCTAGACCCAAGCCCAGAAAGCACGACTGTGCCCCCTTCCTCCTGCAGGTTTTTCTGTGGAAGTCATCCTGTTTTTTCTCCTGGGAGATGGTCAACGTGATATGACCACACTGGAGACAAACTAGACACTGTTTTGAAGTCTGGATTGTCAAAACATGGATTTGATGTATCAAGAGTACTCAGACCTGGTGCATGTGATTGCTGAGATGGGCAGTGCAGAAATAATCCAACAAATTCCAGATGTTTTTAATTTCACCTCACACCCCGTGCAGTAAAACAGCACATGCTCAATACTTTTTTATCCTAGATTTCTACCATTCCTGCTTCATTTGATAGGAAGTCCAGATACCTGTAAGGTCCAGATACCTGTAAAGTGCAGACAAGTGCACGGCACTGATCATAGGAGGATTAATATTAAAGCTTCATAGTCCTCCTTGGTAAAACTTTGCTGTACAATATGCTTTGGTAAAATATGGAAGTGGCAAAATTCATTATTTGCATGCTTGTCTGTTACACAAATAAATCCCATTAGGCAGATAAGGAGACTGACACTTTCTTTGCTTATTCTTTCAGAGGAAAATTGACAAGCAGATCAAGTAAGGGTCTTGTATGAACTTGTTCTGCTAATGCAGAGACAAGGTACTCAACTAACACTTGTGTTATGTCTTTCTTATTGTTCAAGAGTATTTGGGAATGAAGAGAAAAACAAGTTTGCTTAGTCTGCAAAAAAAGAGTCGAAGATAGATAGAAGGTCAGACTAAATTCCAATTGTAAAATTTATGATGGCAAAAATAGAAAAGCTAGTCCAAGGAAAAAAATGGTGATTTTTTTTCCCTCTGCATAAGACAGTTTTTTTCAAAGCAAAACTTCTTGTGTACTTTTGTGTATCACAAAGGCAAGTGTAGGGTCATGAACTTGGGGAGGAAAAACCTCATGCACCAGTACAGGTTAGGGACTGGCCTGCTGGAAAACAGGTCCGCAGAGACGGACCTGGGAGTCCTGGTGGACAACAGGGTGACCAAGAGCCAGCAATGTGCCCTTGTGGCCAAGAAGGCAAATGGCATCCTGGGGTTCATTAAGAGGATTGTAGCAAGCAAGATCGAGGAAGGTCATCCTCCCCCTCTACTCTGCCCTGGTGAGAACACAACTTGAGTACTGTGTCCAGTTCTGGGCTCCCCAGTTTAAGGACAGGGAACTGCTGCAGAGGGTACAGCGAAGGGCTACAAAGATGATTAGGGGACTGGAACAGTTTTCTCATGAGGAAAGGCGGAGGGATTTGGGTTTGTTTAGTCTGAAGAAAAGAAGATTGACAGGGGATCTCATTTATGGTTATAAATACATGAAGGGAGGGTACAAGGAGGATGGGTCTGGTCTTTTTTCAGTGGTGCCCAGTGATAGAAGAGGCAGTGGGTACAAACTCGAATATAGGAAGTTTCATCTTGACATGAGGAGGAACTTCTTTCCTTTGAGGGTGTCAGAGCACTGAAACAGGCTGCCCACAGAGGTGGTGGAGTCTCTGAATTTGGAAACATTCAAAACCTGCCTGGACTCCACCCTGTGCAAACTGCTGTAGGAAGACCTGCTCTGGCAGGGGGGTTGGACGAGAAGATCTCCAGAGGTCCCTTCCAACCCCTAAAATTCTATGATTCTATGATTTGTAAAAAAAGTAATAAACCCAAATCTGAGTGCGTTCTTTTTTTGAATACTGTCTTCAGTGTTTTTCACTTCTTTCTGAATTTTCTAATTCATTTACCATGACATTTTAATTTCTATCTACTGTGAAATACATGTTATTGAATGTTATACATTATCACATATTGTCAAATGTGTTAAGTCTGGCAGGGATGGAGTTAACTTTCCTCACAGTGCCCTCATAGTGCTGTGCTTTGAATTTGCAGATAGAACACTGCTGATAATACACCACTGTTTTGGCTACTCTGAGCAGTGCTCACAGCATCAAAGCTGTTTCTTCTTCATGGTTTGGTCCAGATTGGACCAATCAGGCAGAACAACAGATGTTCTCTCTCCTGCTCTGCTTTGAAGGAGACAGGAGAGAGAAAAAGAGACTTAAGAGTTTAGAAGGAACTAAAGTACTTTAATGAAATACTAATAATATAATAATAAAAATAAAATAATAAAACATATACAAAACTGTATCAAGCTCCCTGGATGGCAATCGTATCACCAGCAGATACTGGAGAAGTCCCAGACTGGACTCAGCGACAGACAGGAACTGCATTCCGGATCTAGATTCAGGAACGCAGAGATCAAGATCAGAGGCAGACAAACAGAATCCTCCTCGGACGCAAGCCAATGAAGAAAAAGGCGTGACTCTTTGATCCCTCAGATCTTATACTGAGCATGATGCAGATGAGATGGAATATGCTGTTGGTTAGTTTTGGGTCACCTGTCCTGACCACTCCTCCCCACAGGTGGGACCCCTCTACGCTTTTCTCCTTCTGACTCTCCAACAGGGCAAGTAGCAAAGTTACCTGGCCTTGGTTGTTACAGCAATAAGTATAAGCCTCTCTGCATACCATGCCTTGGCATCAACTATAAACATTGGCCTTATCACTCGGAGAGCAGTTTTCTGCACAATGTGGTGTTAATTTCAGCAGTNAAAAGTAATAAACCCAAATCTGAGTGCGTTCTTTTTTTGAATACTGTCTTCAGTGTTTTTCACTTCTTTCTGAATTTTCTAATTCATTTACCATGACATTTTAATTTCTATCTACTGTGAAATACATGTTATTGAATGTTATACATTATCACATATTGTCAAATGTGTTAAGTCTGGCAGGGATGGAGTTAACTTTCCTCACAGTGCCCTCATAGTGCTGTGCTTTGAATTTGCAGATAGAACACTGCTGATAATACACCACTGTTTTGGCTACTCTGAGCAGTGCTCACAGCATCAAAGCTGTTTCTTCTTCATGGTTTGGTCCAGATTGGACCAATCAGGCAGAACAACAGATGTTCTCTCTCCTGCTCTGCTTTGAAGGAGACAGGAGAGAGAAAAAGAGACTTAAGAGTTTAGAAGGAACTAAAGTACTTTAATGAAATACTAATAATATAATAATAAAAATAAAATAATAAAACATATACAAAACTGTATCAAGCTCCCTGGATGGCAATCGTATCACCAGCAGATACTGGAGAAGTCCCAGACTGGACTCAGCGACAGACAGGAACTGCATTCCGGATCTAGATTCAGGAACGCAGAGATCAAGATCAGAGGCAGACAAACAGAATCCTCCTCGGACGCAAGCCAATGAAGAAAAAGGCGTGACTCTTTGATCCCTCAGATCTTATACTGAGCATGATGCAGATGAGATGGAATATGCTGTTGGTTAGTTTTGGGTCACCTGTCCTGACCACTCCTCCCCACAGGTGGGACCCCTCTACGCTTTTCTCCTTCTGACTCTCCAACAGGGCAAGTAGCAAAGTTACCTGGCCTTGGTTGTTACAGCAATAAGTATAAGCCTCTCTGCATACCATGCCTTGGCATCAACTATAAACATTGGCCTTATCACTCGGAGAGCAGTTTTCTGCACAATGTGGTGTTAATTTCAGCAGTTAGAAGAGGCGTAGATAAAAAGTCATTGAACAGAAAATTGGTCCTGTTTTACCTCAAACCAGGACACCAACCTCCCCTGCCTCCACCAAAGCCCAGTGAGCTGGGGGTGGGCAAGTGGCTGGGAAGAGGGCATAGCCAAGACAGCTGACTTAAACTGAAAAAAGGAATATTCCATATCTTATGACCATATATGATTAATCACTAAAAGCTAAGATAAAGAAGGGGGGGCAGAACAAAGCGATTTGTCTTCTGGATCAACTGCTACTGAGGCCCTACTTCCCAGGCAGTGGTGGAACATTTCCTGCTGATGGGAAGCAGAGAGTAAAATCTTTTTGTTTTTCCTTCCTTCTGTGTGTGGACTTTGCTTTTCTTTATTAAACTGCTTTTTTCTTGACCCACAAGTTTTTCATTTTCTCCTCTCTTTCCTGCTGAGGATGGGATAGATAGAGATCCTTGATGGGCACCTGGTGGCCTTCGCATGCGCTGCAGTTCTTCAAGAACTGCTCCAGCACAGGTCCTTTCTATGTAGTACAGTCCTTTAATAACAGACTACTCTAGTGTGGGTCCTCTACAGGATCACTGGTCCTGCCAGAAAACTTGTTTTAGTATGGATGGCTCTCCACAGGCTTGCAGTTCCTGCCAGGATCCTACTCCAGCGCGGGCTCTCCACAGGTTGCAACTTCCTTCAGGGCTCCAATGTGGGGTCTTCACCACAGGCTGCAGTGGAATTGCTGCTCCAGCACCTGGAAAACCTCCTCCTGCTCCTTCTTCATTGACCTTGGTGTCTGCAGAGTTGTTTCTCACATGTTCTGACTTCTCTCTCCCAGCTGCTGTTGCACAGCAGTTCTTACCTCTTCTTAAGTACATTATCGCAGAGGGTCTACTAACATCGCTGACAGGCTCAGCTTTGGCCAGTGGTGGGTTCACATTGAAGCCGGCTGGAACTTGCTCTGCCCAACATAGTGGCAGCTTCTGGTGTCTTCTCACAGAAGCCACATCTGCAAATACCCCCACTAGCAAAACCTTGCCGTGTAAACCCAATACACATGCATTTCACCCTGTAACAGAGAGCATATTATGAAAAACTGCGAACAATATTTTTTTCACTTGCTTGGATATAAACATAACTTGATACCTACTGAACAAAGAGGACTCTTTTAACAGTAGACTCTTTTAACCAGTCATTCCTTCAGGGTTTCCACTCTGCCACAAAATTTTAAATCTATTTAAATTATACATTTTGAGAACTGTTACTGATTCTTTGCCAGCTGCAGTAAAGACAGTTAATAGTTTACTGGCTCAAACTCCAATTCTTCCAGCTTTACTAGACATGTCATAGTTGCTGACTTGTACGTGTTTCCAATCAGATTGCTTTTCAGATACTGTATCTTTTCAGATACAACTGAACCATTTCATTTAAACCTGAAAGCTTACATGGAACATGTTAAAAAATTCAGAAGAAAATATATGAAAGTTATCTTTATTTTAAGAATCTTTCCTTGACTTTCAGACTTGGAAAAATAGGCGGAACTGCAATGTCTCTGAGAATGGTGAGAAATTACTATGTGAATTAAAAAATATCTTACTTTCAAGCCTCTAATTTGTCCTTAATTTGGGGATATGGTATGTTAATTATTTCTTCTGGGTGGAGAGGGAACACTGTTTTTGTTGCTTCTCTTCCCAAACTGCAACAGTGAAATAAAATCCAGATAACGAAATTTGTGTCTTTTAGTTAAAATCTCTTTCTTCATTTTTTTCAGTTTTCTCTGCAGCCATGAGGAATCAAAAAGAAATATTTCTTCTAAGTCAAAGGGTTAGATCCTCACACAATCATGTAGTATAAAAGGGCTCTAATGGTACCGCTGCATAAAATGGGATTTATAGGAATGTATAAATAGCAGACAACATTGGCATTGACAGAAAGACTTCATGGGACAAATGATTCAGAAATTGGGTGCTTAAGGTTAGGATCTGAGCTCCTATCAGCTTAAGTGGAGCCCAAACAGCTTCTGACAATCAGGTCACTTTTATAGTCCTCTCTGTCTATCACCTGTTGGGTACACACTGAAATCTATGAAAAGATGTACAGAGGTTTATGGGCATAAGTCTCTGAAAAGAAAGAATGAAATAAAAAAGGGAATTTTGAGAAAGGCAGCATTAAGAAAGTCACAGAAGGAAGGTACAGGAGGGGTTTTAAAAAGAGCAGAGAGAATGAAGGGGAAAGTAGCCACTGAGGCCAGCAGAGGGAAAGGTGGTTTACAGAGTCACAGGCTGAGGTGCTGGGCATGAGTTGAATACAGCTATTGTCTGCGTGTTTGTTTATGTGCTCCTTGGCCAGTTCAATTAGACCATACAGTTCTTCCCATACAGTGCTGCCAGAATTGCCTAAAAATTTTTTTGGCAGCTGCTGTTTGAGCATGCTGAGCTCTACTTTTGTTTATCCAAAATAATCCAAATCTCCAGGACAAAACCAGTGAAAAAGGAGCCTATCACCTGTCAGAGAATCAGGTTTTTAATTCCTTAGGGCCCTTTGTGACTTGTGACATCTACAGCAATCAAGCTTGGTCTTTGTCAGAAGGTTTGCAACAG
Organism: Chionis minor; assembly: GCA_013398295.1. NCBI lineage: Eukaryota > Metazoa > Chordata > Aves > Charadriiformes > Chionidae > Chionis > Chionis minor. The sequence continues at coordinate 73,807 of VZSF01003408.1, forward strand.
AATTTTTCATGCAATTCTTCTGTACTCCACAAACAGTATTCATCTATGGATCGGAGAAGGTTTTTTTAACATTTTTCCATATAGTCTGAAAACCTGTTATGTTCTGTGGGAGCAAAAGCATTTAAAGCTACAGAACTTCTTTATCAAAAAGAATCTTTTCTGCACAAGCTCTGAATTAAACACTCTTGCCTTTTGCCTGGAATTGTATTGGTGCTCTGCTCTGTTTTATCCCAGCTGAATAGGAGAATTATTACTATTAATAGCGCCGTTTTAATGAACCACAAGTACGAATTAATCATGCCAGACTATCCTTTATGCCAGGATTTAGTATTTTAGAAAGCTCATTTATCACAGTTAATCCTGCCAGGTGGAAAGCAGTGCTTGTGCGCAGTAAGTCTTGCTGTAGTGTATTTCTGGTGTAGTCCGGGGGCTCGGCATGGCTGGAATGACTGCGTTTGTTTTGTTGCACATGATGAAGACACATGTGAAAACGTCAGCTTCGCTGAGTTCTGGGCCATCATTTCAATGGGTTTTGGTACATAGTTAGCCTGAAAGTGGAGTTGAGTTATGGCACTTCCTCTGTGCCTACATTCCCTCCAGTATTCAATTCACAGACAGGAAAATATTTTGGTCTCTTTATGAGTTCCTCAACCCTATTCACTATACTAATTCTGCCCTCCAGCAAGGAATACCAGGGGAAATTTACCTACTGACTTTTATTTTGTTTTTTCATAGCTCAGTTCCTTCTCTACAGAAGATCCTAGCATCTGAGGCTAGAGGGAGCTCAGAAACAGAAAGAAATTTCATCTGAATTGGTAGGTAAAAATCTAAAAAGATAAGCAGAACAAGGTAATAAAATTTTAGATAGGACAAGAGTTCTTTTCTGCTCTGAAGTTAAAAGTTGTTTCAGATTTTCGCATAAGAAGCTAGAACTTTTTTTCCCCCTTGCATCTGTTAGAAAGTGCAGAAAAGAAGTATAACCTTGCTGGAACTGAATTTTTCCAGTGATTAGTATTCCCTCACACTGAAGTGACCTACAATAACCTTTTGTTATTTTCAGGGGAAATTTTTGGAATTAAGGTTCTGGACTATTTAACAGTGAATAATTTCCAGCTCAAGTTCTAATCATTTGGACTAGTACAGGCAGTCTTAAACCTACCATCAGGGTATAAGTGCGCAAACATTTCATTAAAAATGAAGAGGCTTATGACAGTACCTATTCTCCCAAAATGGAACCACCTGAGCTTTTCTAATAGCTGGTGACATCCATTAGCAGTTCTCTCAGAAACTGAAAACATTTTCCATCTGCTCGTACGCACTCATTACAAAGTAGTTAAGAGCCTGTGGGATCACACAGGCACATGTTTGCAAATTACAAAATGTGAAAAAGAGTTATTGAAGAAGCAGGGATGACTTCATAATAAGCAGCTAAACCTTCAACTTTCTCTTTTCTCAGACACTGAAGACACCCCATTAGTTGAAACCTGATTAGCCTGTAACATTCCAGATCATGACATTTTGAAACTCTATGCTATATGTACTCTGGGAAGGTACTCTGCCAGGTTATGCTACTCAGAGCAAAAATTAGCCTTATTCTTTGGCAGACAACATCACTAAGGCCAAGGGATTAAGAGAACTTAAATAAAAATGTATCATTTATATAGATAATGAGATCAGACAGTATTATATTAATAAGAAATAAATTTAATGAATTATGTGCTTGCCTGAATTGATCTTTAAGCAGGAAGTTTGGATTGGCCTTTCCTCTAGGGAAGCATAACAGGTATGGACGTTCCTAATAACTTCCGGTGGTCACATACTGCAAGATGATGGAAGGTTAGTGAAAGCCTGATACATGGGAGCTTCCAGAATGACAAAGAAGGCTTGGTTGGAGACAAATAGAACATGTCAAATCAAGTAAACACAGTATCCTGTTTGAACTGAAATCTGTTCAGAGACATTCCTGAAAAATGAGTCTTGTTCAGATTGCCTCCATTACCATCTTATTCTATCCATGTTTTTCCACACAACTAAAGTCTTGGTCAAGGCCTCCAACTTGCACAAATTTCTAATTGATTACTGAGTGCAAATTGAGTTACCATAGTTTAAGTTGTTGGATGTTAAACCTGTCTCAGAGATCAAAAACCCTCTGCCTTTGCTTTTGAGTTCAGTGACTGCCTTGTGTCTTGTCCAGTGTCGTTGGTAAATGAATGTTACCGGGTTTGACCTGTGATTTCGCATGGCTTGAGAGATCTGCATATTGTGTGTTCTTATGCTGCAATCAAATTACCTTGCAAGCAATCTTTAGCAGGGTATTTTTTTCTTTGTTTCCTCTAATCAGTAATTTAGGCCAATATACTTAGAAATGCAGTTCTTTCCTTTTCAAAGATTCTCAAAACATTAAAAAAAACTCAGTGGCTTATTACAGCTTGCTGCTTCACAGAATCACAGGATGGTTGATGTTGGAAGGGAACTCTGGAAATCATCTGGTCCCACCCTCCTGCTCAAGCAGGGCTACCCAGAGCCAATTGACAAGGCCCTTGTCTAGACAGGTTTTTAATATCTCTAAGGAAGGAGACTTCACAGCCTCTCTGGGCAACCTGTGTCAGTGCTCAGTCACCGTCACAATGAAAAAGTGTTTCTTGATGCTCAGGAGGATCCTCATGTGTTTCAAGTTTCACCCGTTGCTTGTGGTCCTGTCATTGGGCACCACTGAAAAGATGCTAGCTCTGTCCTGTTTGCCTTCAGGTATTTATATACACTAATATACCCTCCCGAGCCTTCTCATCTCTGAGCTGAAGAGTCCCCACCGTTGCAGCCTTTCCTTACTGGAGAGATCATAAAGTCATAGAATGTCTCAAGTTGGAAAGGACCCATAAAGACTACTGGTTCCTGTGCCTGTAAAAGTGGTGTGTCCCATAACTGTCTGTCCCACATGGCAGTGACTTACATTAATGTTGTGGTGATCTAGTTGTATATTTATAAATAAGAGCACAAAAAAGAAGGAAAAGCAAAGTTAACATTCTCCCAGTAACTTGGCTATTTTATACTTTGTATTGCTAACCTTGGAAGGAGCAGAAGCCAGTGCTTCTGTTTGTGTGCTGTCTCCCAGCCGAAGAGCTTGCCCCACAGCTGAGAAAAAGAGAAGTAATTGCAATTTTATAGCATGTACCTGCTACCAACAAAGATGGACCACTGCGGAGCTATCACTGGTCAGAAACAGCAGGTGGAGGTGAGATTGAATGGAATCTGAACTTGTATATCTTTTGAGTATTTTTACTTTTGTTTTTCTTTTAAAGATTTACCTCTTTAAAATGAATGCATTAGCATGAGCTTTCAGAGAAAGAATGGAGTAAAAAAAAACCCAGGCTATATGAACCCTTATGCAGATTTCTGTTTAACTGTTATTAGGACTAAATTTAAAATAATCACTAAAAACAAAGCTCACAAAAAATACTCAAATTTGAAAAACTAAATCTATCCATTTGCGTTCAGTCATTATAATTCACTTAGGCCACATACAGAACTACAGGTCATGTAATTTACAAAAGCCAAATAGGAGACAAAAGTCTCCTATTAATCATGAAAACACATGAAGTTACAACCAATACACAGACTTAGAATAAAAGATGCATCTTGAGTATTCTGGAAATATAGGAGAGGGAGAAAACTAAGTAAAAGAGGAAATAAATTAATGGAACATAGATGAGGGTCATGAATGACTTAATAGGTTAGTTGCTTTGGTTTTGATTGTTTGTAATGCAAATGCTTTTCTATATGAAAATGATATGACAAGTATTTGCATTCTTCTCAAATGGATTGTTTTAGCTAGTTCTAAGGAATGGTTTTCAATTTTAGTTCTGGTAATCTCAGGTACAAGTGGGTCCCCAACATGAGGTCCCTTCTCTCAGAAATGTACTGGCAGGGGGACCCTAGGGAATGAAACCAAAGCAAGGAAGACAGGATTAATTTCTTTGAGATAACAAGCACTATGAGACATTGGCCTTGCATTTCTTTAACACCTCCATCAGTCTCCCCACTGTGAGGTTATCATGCTAGCTGTTTTGTCCCATTTTTTCTGACAACTTTTTTACTTTCCTATCTTTTATAATGGGTGAAGAAGGATTTTGTTTCAAAGGGAAATGGCTTCAATGATTTGAGCCAGGAAGCTTTGAGGGGGTAAAGAAAAACTAATGTGTAGAAGGGATGGGTTATTATTGAATAAACAGGACTTAATTTTCATTGTCCAAGTGCAAAATATTTCAGTATAAGTGTATCAAGATACGGAATGAAGATGATTTTTATGAGTCAAGGGATGATGCTATGACAGCAGAACAAGAGGTAAAGTGAGTTTTTGACTGTGATGATGGAGAAGGACTAAGAATGCAGCTTCTCTATGGCCCTGATATTATGATACGTACTGCAGGGAGCACCAGATTTTTTAAAACTTTTTTTAGGATAATGAAAATAGAGTTAGTTCTTCCTGATTATTTAACCATTCAAATATATGCGTATACACATATGCATGCACACACACTTGCATGCACATAGAATCATAAAATCATAGAATGGGCTGGGTTGGAACGGACCTTAAACATCATCTAGTTCCAACCCCATATCCCATAGGCAGGGACACCTTCCACTACACCAGGCTACTCAAATCTCCATACAGCCTGGCCTTGAACAGCTCCACACATATATATATATAGTGAACACATACATATACATACATATAATGCCTTTAGCCTTCTGATATGAGGGCAGTACAAATAGTAATGAGAAGCAATTTTAACTAGTTTATAATTGCCTGAATGATTTATTACGAAGTGTTTTCCTTCAAAGGAACTTTTATAGTAATGACAGCTGGAATTCTTTTCCTTCGGAGACTCTGTACCTTCATGTTATTTTCTTGGTTGATAGATGTAACATATAGTGTGAAAACTTTATTAAGACAAATTGTGTTTGCACTTTTAGTCTTTTTTTCTTTTTCAAATTGTTTCTTAGCTTAAACTATAACTTGTGGGAGTATTTGACAAAAACTTCTCTGTGTTGAGAAGATGCAACTACTAGTGCAAAGTAACAATGAACTGTGCTCAAAATGATAGAGCAAGTACCATGACAGTGGATCTACAGAGCTGTGTAAATGGTTATAACAGTTATTACAATTTATAACAATAAACTAAGAACCCACCCTGTCTAGGGTCTTGTTTTGGGGTGAATACAGAGGAGAGAAATCAGAAAGATCAGATGACCAGGAAACATGACCTATAAGGAAAAACTGTTTAATCAAAATGCTAAGAGAGGTCATTATACTCAGAATGGGAAAGATTGCTTTGTTTATTCCAATGCAGTAGATGGCTTGGAAGGCCTTTCTCAGAGAACAGGGAGTGCAGACCTATGAGAGGTTGCCTTGAGTGGCTATTGAATTTGCCCCACTGGCAGTCTTCAAGATCAGCAAAGGCAAACACCTATCAGAAATTATGTGCATTGGATCATCCTTAAGACAGTTGCCACATTGCATGGCCTCTAGCAGTCTCTTCCAGACCTGTTTTCCATTATATAACATTTAAGATACCTGTGGCATCCTTAAAGGAAAGGACATGATGGCAAGTGATGGTCCTTAGAGAAAAATAGGCCTAGAGCTAGTTTTACATCTACTGGATAACGCCATGCATAAAGAAAGGAGGCAGCAGGGGTGGAACAGCTGTATAACAGATACATACTTAGTTATTTAAGCACCTCAAAATACTGTCCTGTAACAATTTTACAGGATTTATAATCCTTCTGTTTCACCTTATGGCCCTTGTTTCAGGCTATTTCTCCCAGACTTCTTTCCTTTAAATGAAGCACTGGGAAAATGCATATTGGATTGATTATGTTTATCCAGCTGCTAGAAACTGTTTTTAAAGAGCCTGCATGTCCCTGCTAATGATTTCAGAGACCGACGGGGTGGGAAGAAGAGGAGAGAGGGCAGGAAGGGGCATAGCAGAGCTGGGTGTTGATGAGTTATTAGTTACATCACTCAGGAATATGGTGCTATCTGGGTGTTAATTAGTTATCAGACATCCTTAAAATCGAAATATTGCTGCTAAGTTAGGACGTTTGATGTAACTGTTTATCACCTTTTAAATGGACACCTTGCCGCACAGTTTGTTGAGGGGGAACAGATAACTGTTCTGTAAAGCCTGAGGCAGTTTTGAGGAAAATGCATTCGTGTGCTGTGCTGACTTTGCAAGACTTTGCATCACGGTGATGCTAACAAATGAGTGGCTCAGTCTTGAAGTGCTTGCTCAAGCAGATTTCCTGTTGTTTCCATCAGGTGCATAGCAGCGGGGAACAAAAGTAAAAGGCTCCACACCTTTCACATCCTACATGGAGTTGGTGCTTCTGAGATCACCTCCATATCCTGGGAGGGATTGGCAGCCCCCATCTTGACCTGCAGGTGTGCTGAGATGTGGTGGAGCCCTGAAGGTCGTGGTTGAGTGGGTAGGGAAGATGGTGTCCCCATATGCTGAGAACGTGGCAGTCCAAGAAGGACACCAGGAAGGAAGACAAGGTGGCCAGTTTGATACAGATATTGGGATGCCTGGTCTAGTAGGTCACCTATACTTAAAGTACAAGAATAAAGGTGATGTCACAAAATGCCAGCAGGCAAGGAAAGTGATTCTGCCCTTCTACTCTGCTATTGTGAGAGCACACCTGGAATACTGTGTCCAGCTCTGGAGCCCCCAACAGAAGAAGGACATGGGCCTGTTGGAGCAGGTCTAGAGGAGAGCCATGAAGACGATCAAAGGGTTAGAGCACCTCTGCTATGAGGACAGGCTGAGAGCTGGGGTTGCTCAACCTGGAGAAGAGAAGGCTCCGCAGAGACCTTAAAGCAGCTTTCCAGTACTTAAAGGAATCTACAAGAAAGCTAGAGAGGGACTTTTTACAAGGGCATGTAGTGATAAGATGAGGGGTAATGGCTTCAAACTGGGAGACCTTATCTTTAGAATAGATATTAGGAAGAAATTTTTCACTCTGAGTGTGGTGAGGCACTGGAACTGGTTGCCCAGGGCAGATATGGATGCCCCATCACTGGAAACCTTCAAGGCCAGGCTGGATGAGGCTTTGAGCAACAAGGTCTACTGGGAGTTGTTCTTGCCCATGGCTGGGGGTTGGAACTAGATGATTTTTAAGGTCCCTTACAACTTAAAACATTCTATGATAAGTGGGAGTATCCTAAGAAACCTACAAGTCCACATCTTCATTTTTTATTATTTGAAACTGACTTTAATTGATGTTTATTAATTTCTGTCAGCTGATGATAGATATTCCTGTTCAGGCAGGACAACATTTCTACCGTGCCTGTGATTTCCAGAGCCTGTAATATCTTCAGTTTATGCAGTGATATGGGACATTCGGGGAAACTGTTTATTTTACATTATTTTGTATTTAAAGTGAAAAAAGTCAGCCATCTACTTTGGGGCAAATAGTTCTGTGAACTTAGTGTGTTCACCTGCCAAATTTATTTCAGGACGATACATTTAATTATCACATTTTAGGTAAATGTCATACTTTTCTTTACCTGGATGCTTAACAGGACTTTGGCCTTTTCAGTAGGTTTTCAATAGAATTGCTTCCTTGCATAGAAGTACTGGAGCCATGCCTCCCTTTTCCTTAGAAATACTTCTGCAGTTTTCCTGACCCTACTGCCAGCTGGGAGGTTAAAACTACTGAGCTGTGAGTTACATTAGTGAAAACTATGCTTATCTGTGATAAATCAAAATGTTGGCATGCCACATGAGGAACAAACCTCTTTCTACCTTAAATAATCTTTTCTTATAGGTGATGGAAAAAGCCCTGAAAGAATCACAGCAAGATTTGGGTGGGAAGGGAGCACCGGAGGCCTGTACTTCACACAGATCAGGCTTCTGCGGGTCTGGTTCAGGCAAGCGCTGAAAGTATTAAAGGCTCTGGATTTCGTTGCAAAATAGTACCCATTGAAAGACTGTTACTCAGCAGTGAATCACATAATAAGAAAATGCACAGCAGGCCTACAATTAATTGAAAGTGAAAGCTGGAATAGTGAACACTATTTCTCTCCAAATGAGGCTAAGGATTTGAAATCCTCCTCCCACTGCATCAAAGCTTTCATCAACTTCTTTCTGGCCAGTATTCAAGCCATCCCTTCATTGGCTTGAATGTAAAAGCACAGGGATAACAGGCAAGTGAAGAGGGAGTCCATAACCTGAGCGAGAACCTCTCAGCACTAATGTGCTAACCCTGTTGGTCCATGGAAGAAGCCTTCATTTGATAGCCTTGAGACTGATTTCCGATCTGGAAAACTGCTTTACAGTGAAAGCTGTAAGGAATCTACCATAATTAAAGTAAAACAAAGCCAGTGTTTTAAAAATGAGTTAGAGTGGTTATGTAGGAGCTAGTAGATTACACATGTCGTATTACAGTTCGAAGCAGGACCTACAGTCAAGTGTCAAAATTGCATGATGTTAGAATCTGTACACCTAAAACACACAGTCAGACATTTTCAGGCTTGCAAAAAAGCTCCTAAGTATTTAATTTGTGTTGATTTTAAATCCTTGTTTTCCGTCCTGCCTTTGCAGGCCACACTTTTCAAAAACCTTAGCAGCCAGTAGCACCCAGTGCAGAGGGGGAACAGCAGTCATGAGTCACACCTGAATAAAANAGCTGGGGTTGCTCAACCTGGAGAAGAGAAGGCTCCGCAGAGACCTTAAAGCAGCTTTCCAGTACTTAAAGGAATCTACAAGAAAGCTAGAGAGGGACTTTTTACAAGGGCATGTAGTGATAAGATGAGGGGTAATGGCTTCAAACTGGGAGACCTTATCTTTAGAATAGATATTAGGAAGAAATTTTTCACTCTGAGTGTGGTGAGGCACTGGAACTGGTTGCCCAGGGCAGATATGGATGCCCCATCACTGGAAACCTTCAAGGCCAGGCTGGATGAGGCTTTGAGCAACAAGGTCTACTGGGAGTTGTTCTTGCCCATGGCTGGGGGTTGGAACTAGATGATTTTTAAGGTCCCTTACAACTTAAAACATTCTATGATAAGTGGGAGTATCCTAAGAAACCTACAAGTCCACATCTTCATTTTTTATTATTTGAAACTGACTTTAATTGATGTTTATTAATTTCTGTCAGCTGATGATAGATATTCCTGTTCAGGCAGGACAACATTTCTACCGTGCCTGTGATTTCCAGAGCCTGTAATATCTTCAGTTTATGCAGTGATATGGGACATTCGGGGAAACTGTTTATTTTACATTATTTTGTATTTAAAGTGAAAAAAGTCAGCCATCTACTTTGGGGCAAATAGTTCTGTGAACTTAGTGTGTTCACCTGCCAAATTTATTTCAGGACGATACATTTAATTATCACATTTTAGGTAAATGTCATACTTTTCTTTACCTGGATGCTTAACAGGACTTTGGCCTTTTCAGTAGGTTTTCAATAGAATTGCTTCCTTGCATAGAAGTACTGGAGCCATGCCTCCCTTTTCCTTAGAAATACTTCTGCAGTTTTCCTGACCCTACTGCCAGCTGGGAGGTTAAAACTACTGAGCTGTGAGTTACATTAGTGAAAACTATGCTTATCTGTGATAAATCAAAATGTTGGCATGCCACATGAGGAACAAACCTCTTTCTACCTTAAATAATCTTTTCTTATAGGTGATGGAAAAAGCCCTGAAAGAATCACAGCAAGATTTGGGTGGGAAGGGAGCACCGGAGGCCTGTACTTCACACAGATCAGGCTTCTGCGGGTCTGGTTCAGGCAAGCGCTGAAAGTATTAAAGGCTCTGGATTTCGTTGCAAAATAGTACCCATTGAAAGACTGTTACTCAGCAGTGAATCACATAATAAGAAAATGCACAGCAGGCCTACAATTAATTGAAAGTGAAAGCTGGAATAGTGAACACTATTTCTCTCCAAATGAGGCTAAGGATTTGAAATCCTCCTCCCACTGCATCAAAGCTTTCATCAACTTCTTTCTGGCCAGTATTCAAGCCATCCCTTCATTGGCTTGAATGTAAAAGCACAGGGATAACAGGCAAGTGAAGAGGGAGTCCATAACCTGAGCGAGAACCTCTCAGCACTAATGTGCTAACCCTGTTGGTCCATGGAAGAAGCCTTCATTTGATAGCCTTGAGACTGATTTCCGATCTGGAAAACTGCTTTACAGTGAAAGCTGTAAGGAATCTACCATAATTAAAGTAAAACAAAGCCAGTGTTTTAAAAATGAGTTAGAGTGGTTATGTAGGAGCTAGTAGATTACACATGTCGTATTACAGTTCGAAGCAGGACCTACAGTCAAGTGTCAAAATTGCATGATGTTAGAATCTGTACACCTAAAACACACAGTCAGACATTTTCAGGCTTGCAAAAAAGCTCCTAAGTATTTAATTTGTGTTGATTTTAAATCCTTGTTTTCCGTCCTGCCTTTGCAGGCCACACTTTTCAAAAACCTTAGCAGCCAGTAGCACCCAGTGCAGAGGGGGAACAGCAGTCATGAGTCACACCTGAATAAAAAACGGAGAGGATTGACAGAAGTGTGAAGACAAAACCCTCTGTCCAAAGAATATAATTCATTTTTATTGTTGTGGTTTTGAAATCCTGAAATTAACAGATTACTTAGACTTACATATACATTTAAAAAAATTTAAAAAAATTAAAAAAACAAAAAAGAAGATTGGCTGAGCTTTTGTAGACATGTATTTATGCCTTGCTAGAAAGAGACTGTTAATGATGTGCTCTTTTTCTTTTAAATGTCACCTTTTACTGAGCAATCCATTCTGCTGTTGCAATGACTTATTAAAGAGATAGTGAAATGCTAAGCAAGCCCAAGAACTTGGAAAGCTGCTTATATCTATTTATTAACTTATCTAGCATGTGTCTTTGACCAGCCAGCTTAACTCCTGCCTAAGAGACCAAATAAACTGCAGATGCATAGCTGATGACATTGAGCCTATCAGAGCCTTAGGAATAAAGACATGAACTATTTCTTTGAATTGTCAAGGAAATAGGGCTTTCCAAGTCTTAGTTCAGTATAGATCCTAAAATTAGTCTCAGTCCAGTGTGTGCTGAATTTATGAGGCTTCAATGCTTTATAGACATGGATGCTTTTCCATGTACTTGTAGGAATTAAAAGGTACCTGCCGACTAAATAAAGTTGTGCGATACTAAGAAATCCTTGGTCTCAGCAGCTATAAGCTGTGGTGTATGCGTGTGTAGGGGTGGGTGTGCACTTATATGTTTTATATATACATACATATATATTTCACTCCGAAATCTTTGCTTATTCTCATATGCATGTATATATTAGTTTGGGATGCCTTGTAGTAAGTTAGTGTGAATCTAGTTATCCTTGAATCTGTAATCAAGTGGCTGTTCATTTATTTAGTTGAATTCTTTTGTAAATCTTTAAATCAGTTAATGATTACGTGTTCTGAAACTCAATCTCTTGCTATACCTCAATTAATAATAAAACTGAACTGTTGATATGTCATTACTGTGTCAAATACATCCATCCCATGACAAGTTTCAGATATAATATTGAATTATATATGAAATTGCTAACAATATCAGGCTGTTACTTGCACTGTACAATGAATCTTTTTGCCCAGAACATTAATGATAGGCAATAGTTCACTTTTTGACATTGATTAGAAACACTGGAATAAAATCCATCTTTCATGGAAGTCTTTAATTTAGTTGTTGAACTAACAGGGAAAGTGAAGAGTAAAATTAGTTTGTCTTCGTAACGGGAATCAGACAATGCAAGAAGGAAACTCTTTCATAACATGCTAGACACAGAAAGCCATCATATAAGGCCTTTATACACACAAATCTGTATTTCATGGGTCTAGTTCAGGTGCAGAGGCTTAAATCCATGGGAGTGGTTGGTGATGACAAGGAGAAGGAACCGGAACGGAGAGTTTTGGACTTCGCCATCTCTGTCCAACAGTCCTCTTCTAAGGCAGTCTTCTTCAGTCCCTGTCTTTCCTTCCTGTCTCATACCAGTCCATGTGCCTAGCCATTCCCAATATTGTTTATCCTTCCTCCATCCCCTCCCCTGAGCACTGGTGTTATCAGCTTTTTGTCCCAGAGTCAGAGCACAAGAGAGCTGGGCTCCCATCTCAAACAGCAGGACTCAAACTCCATGTTCACTAACACCCGATACCACACATGGTTGACCTTCAGAAAGTACTGTGGGGATTTACCTCCGTGCTTTTACTGCTCTTACATTCCTCCTGGAACCGGGACCAGTGATATCTCTCTCTCTCTTTCTATTCCTCTGTTTTCTCTTAGAGTTAGTAACTCAAGGCATACCTTACCACTTGCCATAATTCATTTTATATCTGTTGTTAAGTACCGCTTGCCATAATCTGTTGTATATCTATTGCTAAGTAATGCAAGGAGTACTTTACTGCTTGTCATAATTTGTTTTATATCTAAACAATTATCATGGACTTAGATAAGACATATATTAATCACTGTGGGAATCTAGTAAATGTTTGCGTGTGCACCTTGAGAGTTGTCTCACCTTAGTCCACACTGCTGGGGACTGGCGCATCTGAGTCACACCGCTCAGCACCTATCAGTGACTTTGTCCTGGTTCTGGTGGGGATAGGGTTAATTTCTGGCAAAAGACACAGGTATTCCACACCATGTGAGACATGCCCAGTCTCTAGCAGGGGAGCTGGCCGGGGGAGGGGCAGGAAGCTGTTTCTTGGGAGCAGGCTGGGTCTTCCTGGGTCCTGTGGCATTGTAACCTGTGTTTGTACATCCCTCCATCAGTGCTATTGTTGTTTTCCTCTTTCCTTTGCTGTTCTGTTAAACTGCCTTTATCTCAACCCAAGAGTTTTGCCATTTTCTTTCGATTTTCCCCCACTGCTGTGGGGGGTCAAGCGAGAGACCACGTGGTTCTTTGTTGCTGGCTGAGGCCAAACCACGACAGAGTTACGCCAGAGAATTTTGAATGAAAAGAAGTATGATGCCCTGGATATACCTAGTCTAGTGGAAGGTGTCCCTCCCTCCATGGTAGAAGGGTTGGAACTAGGTAATCCTTAGGGTCCCTTCCAACTCTAACCATTCTATAATTCTGTGATAAACTGTCTCTTATACTCTGGACGGGGTGGCAAAAAATGGTCTGTGTGTTTACAGAAGCAAAAAAAAAGGAGCAGTTTTCCCCCATGTCCATAGTCTTCCATGTAGATATCTCTGGGCCAGCAGTCCTCAGTATGTTTTCACTCACCCTGCTTTTCACAGAAGTGCCATTGAGTGCTGTTGAAAAAAGTTAATTGCAGTATTTTGGATTATATCATGCCAGACACAACAAATGTTTGCCTTTTAGTGGTACTGAATATGTCCCTCTGTATTCTCATGTAAAGTGGAGCATATTTTTTCAAGCAAACTTTTTCCTCATGTGGAGAACCATTTGAATGATGCCATCTTTGATTTACTCTAACTTGGGTTGGCAATTATGAAGTGAGATGTGTTCCTAGTGAGCATCCCACTGAAACCAATAGATGTGCAATGAGCAGAGGAAGTGTGAACTTGCAGATAGTTGGAAATAAATGTTCATCCCCTTTTTACAAAGGAGAAACCATGATTTAAATATGACATTTGGATGTTGAAGTAAAGATGCGATTTTTGAAAAATTTATTTCAGTAGTGGGATCTTACCTGTGGTTTCTCTCCTATGGTCAACGTCCTTTCTAAAACATGCCAAATCCCTGTCTGTTTTTCCAGTCTTGGCTAACTTAGTTTAAATCAAATTATGTCATAGTTTTTCTCACATTCAAATCGGCATTGATTTTCCAGACAAAATGCAAAACAAATTTCTGTGATCAGAGTCTCTTTCTTCCCCTTACAGGGAAACTTCAGGAACCTGGCATTATGGTGAAGTTCATAACAGCTTTGAGTCCTTCAGGATTGGAAATGCTACTAAAAGAAGCACCCTGAACAAAAGAGCTTAGTGCTTTGATATGCTGTGGATGTCAAATTTGCAAATTCATTTAAGAAAGCAATTTAACAAATTCATGGAAGAAAATCCGTAAAGGTTACTTAATGTTGCTGGTAGCTGGGAAGGTGTAACTAGACATGTACTAATACATAGCTTGCCATAATATTTTTTCTTCAGGCATCCACTATGGTACATTATTGAATGCATAATGCAGATCTGGATGATCCAGTGTGACTGCGTTAATGGAATCCATTCAGCCATGGTCAAGATACACAGATTATGAGAACAAAAAATAGGTATATGAATTATTTATTTTATTTTATTACTCACAAGCCAAAGTTAAGTAGACTTTATTTAAAGGAAATGGAATGGAAATTCACTCAGGATAGAAGTCAAATTCAAGAAGTTTGAAACATGTGGGATTAACCCCCTTCCCCCCCCCCCCGACTGAATTAACATGGACAAGATAAAATGCTCTGGAGCAGATAAATCAAACATCTGCTGTACTTAAAAGATAAAAAGGAAGTTTCAAGCAGATAAGGCAAACATTTGTTGTACTTGATTAGAACAAAAGAAGGTCTTGGGACATTGTATCCCTGATCAGAATATCTAAAGAAGTTGCAAAACCAGGTAGGAAACAGGCAGAGCATGCACCTGTATACTGAATTGAACACTTTGTGAATGTATATAGACCAATGCAACCAAACATTGGGCAGGTTAGGTGGAAGAGATACCCCGTGTTTCCAGTGCTGCGATAAAGAATGCCTGCCTTCTAAAACTTCAAAAGGTCTTAAGTGGGTTTTGCTTATCAACCAACCTTTACAGTATCACTGTGTCGACGGAGTATCTTTTAATTCGCTCTGATGATGAGGAAACCTGAGCTCAGTACAGTGTGCCCACTCAAATGTAGCCTGGTTTGCATAAACCCATGTCAATAATATTCTCAAGCAGGACTAAGGTCTAAGCAGGAATAATGTAGGAGGTAATGCCTGGAATTGTAACATAAAGCAGCCTTCAGACTGCTCTGAATTAAGTTAAGGATTAAAGAAGATGGACAGGCAAAGTCATTTTAGAGAACCCCAGGTCTTTTAGGTCCTGCCATGACACCCCTTTCTAGCTTTTCTTCCCCTGGAGATCTGTTTCATAGAGCTCCAACTTGACACAATAATGGGATAGTGGACAGGAAGCAGAGAGCTTCCCCCGTCCACCATTGTGAACAGAAATTACTGAGTGCTTTTAGAACTCATATTAATTTGTTAGATACTTTAACATAGATTAACAATCCTGGTTTTAAATGAGTTTAAAATGTAACAGTAGTCATTTTCTTGCAAATTAAATGTAGAAATGCTGATGCTTTTTTTTAGAATAATTGCCTATTAGAAGCTACATATTAAATAATGTCACAAGGACATTATACAAAGGGCAGATTCTTTTGACAGTGTGACGTGTGGAAAATAGACTCCACAGCCTGTAAGGTTGTAAAGTAGTTATGTTTATTCAGTGCTGGGCAGCACGGGGGGTTGCCCCACCACAATTGTGTGCAGCCACCTTGGTAGTTCGCTTAGGAGTTATACAGCGAAGTGTTACATATTCATCATACCTCAGGAAACGCCTATACATATTCATAACCTCTCCCCAAGAAGGCCTTCATCGCTGGGCACTTTTCACCTTTAACGTCAATGTGCTGTTCTGATCACAGAACTGATTTCAGCAGATAATCAGATAATCGCCTTTCTCAAGACAATTCCTCCTTTGAATATAGATTGTTCCCTTATCTCCCATCAAGGGTTCATGAGATCATTCCATAGCTTCAACATATTCTTTTCCTTTTGCAACATCTTACCAATGAGCTTAAGCTAGGCAATGTCTCTACTATTAACCCTTGAGCGTTGGTTCCCTCTATCAAGTGCATAAGTGTGTAGAAATTTGATGTTTCTATCTCTTCCCTTCAACTCCTTTGGTCAGTGGAGTGCTAGCCAACACAGACAGTTTAGCTGATGAGGTGACTCCTGCCTTCTTACGGAAGAAGCTGGTCAACCAAATCACACTTCCAACCTTGGTCTGATGGCAACTAGGTCATATGCTGAAATTCTCGAGTTGCAGAGAGAGTTTCGACCAGAGCTTTCTATATTTGCATGTGTTTCAGTGCTTTTTACTCAGACTGTCTTTTTACCTACGTTAGTCAGCAGAGCATCATGACCCAAAAAAAGAACTGAAGAGGAGGTGCACAGCATTACCTGGCATCCTTGTGAGCTAGGGGTTTGAGTCTCACAAAAGTATTAACTGGTAGATATTACTGTGCTTCAAAGGCAGCTGCACAGTATATATATCCTTAGCTGTGCCTGGGCTGCAAAGTTTTAAGCCTTATTTCTTATCCAGACTCTGCACTAAGAGTCAGGGCAGACATAGATCTCCTGGCTGTGGGTTTAGTGCCAGTGGGAACAACTGGTGATAATCAAAGTCTCTCACAGCACTATGAGTACAGCATTGTTCTCTTTTGGGTTGACAACATTTGCATAAACAGAATAATGGATCTTCTTTTCTCACCACACCCACTCAGGCCCAAAGTTTGCGTTAGTACAGAGGAGTAACTCATCCTATAGTGCCCTTTGCTTCTTTTCTCAGGCCTGATTCTCAGTTGACACTACAAAACTCAGAAAGCAATCTCTTGGAGAGCAAGGGGTGATGTGCTGCAAATCTGGTGGTGTTTCAGAAGATGAAACATCTGAATAGCATGCAAAGGGACAGGTTTTCCAGTAGGGGATGAGCACCTAGCAGCTCCTTTCTTTCACACGAAGGCCCTTGGTACATTGGTCATACCTGGTATTCTGGGTGAAGACTTGAAGAAACTGGTTCACATAGCTTTGATGTCACTAGCCCTGTAAGCAGGGCCTGTCCTCATGCTGACAGCAAATGGCTTTCCCCAGGACAGTAAACCTGGTGTTGACTACTCAATATCCAAAACACTGTATAGGATTACACAAATGGTGAAGCAAGGATAGAATTTTGAGAACTTTGCTAAATTCCATGGCTGTCTAGACACCTAATTCTCTCTGAAATCAGGAGAAGCTGAAGGCCTGATAAACTTTGAATATGCCTTCCTGTCATGAGGCACATATGTCTGTACAGCGTGGACACTAAAGAACCCTCCTGTTCTGAAGGCTGGGGTTACATTTAGGCTGCATAGTACCTGGGAAGTCTAAAGAGAAAAAGGCTGCAGGCCAAGGTGGGAAAGACCTGCAGAGGTGGAGGAGTGACAGAGACATTCAAACAGAGTGAGAGTGATTGCTGTTAAACTGGGTGAGAATGCGAGAGTCATTTTGTGAAACAGAAAGGAACCAGCTGTAGAACCTCACATGGAGACCCCTGCCCAGCCCTGGAGAAACACTGCCCTAGTAAAGCTACATCAGTCCTGCAGAGTCAAAGTGTTGAAGATTATCTTAAGTTTTACTGAATCTTACCATACTTTGTGTGTGTTTGTGAAGCAGACAACCATAGGAACAGTTGTGTTTTTTTGTTAAACAACTATAGGAACAGTTAACCATAGGAACCTAAGAGATACAGAATTGCTCTATGTTTTGTATTAAGAAGCCATGGAAATCGTTGTGGACACTAGTTATGCTGCTTAGAAACCCCTTACCCTTCCTATCTTGATTTGAATATTAAGGATAAAATTGATCAATGTTTATTTTAGAATAAGAGTATTAATGAGGTTATGTAATTAAGGACCAATCACTGTAAAGGCTAAATTAAGAAACGTTGTAATTACGGCTGGATAAAAGTATATTAAAGTGATTAAATTTGATGCTCAATCAGGCACACTTCAGTGGAGCTATCCCCCATTTTCCCAGCACTGCAATAAAGAAGTGCCTGCTTATCTGCTTTGTGTAGAAGGGGTTTTCATTCCCCGGCTAACTCAAAATGCAAAGCTTGATGATCCTTGGATTTCGTTTCTGAATCCTGCTCCCCAAATGCTTTGTGAGCTTCATGGGGAAGAGATTTTTAGGGCAACACCAAGGGGAAAAATATTATTACGGAGCTGACTAGAGGAATGGAGTCCTAACCAAACCTTAATCTGGATAATAGTCAATGGTGGCATAAATTCATCATGGCAATAATGTGTCTTTGGGAAAAAAGTTGGTAGTATCCAGCTCTAAGTTAAGAAAAAAAAGAAGTGTGGAAATCATCACTTATATATGTGTGTGCATATGCACATACTTACATTAATCCCCTTTCTCTTGCAGTTTTTCCCCCCAGTTATCCTCCCTTCTTTTCTGCCTTTTTTCCTTCCTCCCTTTTATTTTTCTGCTGAATTTGTCTCCTTTAAGAGGCAAAAGCTGTCACCTGTAATTGTACTGAAGCACTGAAGGCAGCTTTTCCTATTTGTAGGCTGAGTAGAGATTTCAGCATTTATGATATTGTGTGTGGGACTCTGAACTGAGACTTTGCCTCAAACCCTGCTTGTGCACCACTTGTGCAGGAGAGCTCAGGAGACTGTCGCTTGGAGGTGTGTGTGTATGGGGAGATGGTTTTTGGCACTGTGTAGACGAGACAGTGCTGAGCTCGTCGCTGTTGCTGGGCGTTTTGTGTGGTGACTATGGAGTGCGCCTGCGCGGGCTGAAGCCAGGGGGCGACACAAGTATGCATGGACCTTTACATGTAGCATGAATATGTTAATCTTTCCTCAGAAATTTAATGAATATGTATATTTTGATTGCATATAGATCCTGTAGTCAAACAACTTGGTGCACACATGAGGTGGAGTGTGTGCCCAGCACTGCAATAAAGAATGCCTGCTTTCTAAAACTCCAAATTGAGTCTTAAAGAGTTCCTATTTCACTGGCTTATGGTAACAGTTTTGGTACCCCAGATGGGACCCTGCTCTTGAGCCTGGGATTGCGGAACCTCAGCCGTCACCGAGGGATTCTTGGAGAGGACTTCTTCAATTGCTAGACCAAAGAGCCCTTGAGCAAAGACCACTGGTTTGTAAGTACCAAGGCATTCTTTTGGGAAATTTGGTTACCTGTCCTTAAGATGCAGCAAAAGCTCTGCAGGGTTGGGTTAAGATCCGGGAAAGGGTTAGAGTCCCTACTTGGTTCAGAAGAGGTTAGAGACCCTGCTTAAGGTAAATGTTGAGTGTAAGCACAGTAATCATTATTGTAAGTATTTGTCTGCTTGTTACAGTGTTATTTGTGGTGTTTTACAAAAGATTTGTCTGTGTGTGTTTCCCTGCATATAAAATGGGTACCGGATTGTCCATGGGTGAGGGAATTTTAAAGAAATCACCTTTGAGTTGTATTTTGAGGCATTGGAAACAAATTGCAGGATCTCCTGGTGGCATTGCAAGAAGAGACAATCTAATTAAGTATTGTAATCAATGATGGCCCCTATATAAACTAGGAGATGGAGAAAAGTGGCCAAAGATTGGTACTTTTAATTATAATACTATTACAGTTAATGCTGTTTCTAAGGAGAGAATGAAAATGGGATGAGATACTGTGTTCTGGTATGTTCTTTACACTAAGGCAGCATCCTGAGAGGCAAAAGGAATGTGGAATTAATTTGGTCCCAACTGATCCGCTGGTATTGGCATTGGAAGAGGACGAGACGGAGAAAGGGACAGTGTTAAAGAGGTGTTGTTCAGCATGCGGTATTGGACAAAGATGTTTGAAGTTGACTCAGAATGAACAGGAAGAGGATTTAGATATATTAGTGGCTCCAAGGTTGAGGCAGAGACCTCAGAATCAGAATCAGGGTTAATAGCCTTTAGGGGCAGAGGGTGGATCAGACCAATCTGAGAGAGGCAATGCAGGGGCCAAGCCCATGGCAAGGAGAACTCATAACCAGCAGGGAACCGCATTGCAAGCTCCATTGATACAAGCGATAGGGAATGATGGTTCACATGTAGTGAAAGTGCCTTTTTCAATCACAGATTTAAATAATTGGAAAATAGCTTCCGGTAGTTATAGGGATTCTTATCGATTGAAATGATGATAAAAACTCATGATCCAGATTGGAAAGATATTATGAAAGTATTGTTTGATAGTACAGAGAGATGCATAAAATGGCAATGGTTGCGGCCCAGATAGCAACAGGGACTTTACAAGGACAGTCAGAGCACAACTTCCCCTCGACAGATCCTGTCTGGGGCCCTAATGATAACAGTCAGAAATTGTTATTAACGAGATACCAGAAATGGGGTTTGTTTGGTAAAAAAAAGTGCTATACCAAAAGCAATAAATTGGTCAAAACTATATGAGAATAAGCAGGATAGAAAGAAGTGTCCTAATAAATTGAAGAAGACTGCTCAGAAGTATGCAACTCTTGATCCCGAGTCAGAGGAAGGGAAGAATCGGTTAGCAGCTTTGTTCATTGGACAGTCTGCTTTGTTCATTGGACAGTCTGATGATGATATCAGAAGAAACATGCAGAATTTACAGGGAGCAGAAGCCAAGGACCTGGGGAAATTGCTGCAAAGGGCTTGTGTGATCTATAGGAACAGGGATCAGCAGAAAGAAAAGGGGAATGCTAGACAGATTCCAGCACTAGAGGGAGACTATGACCCTCGAGGGGGACCCAGGGGAGGATTTAGAGGTGGTTAAGAAGGAAGAGGATGTGGCAGAGGGTTCCCAAGATCCCCAGTAGGAGAAACAGAGTGTGATTACTGTAGAAAATAGTGGCACTGGAAAGGAGAGTGTCCATCATTGCAGAAATTCGGGGAACCAGAGACTCCCATGTTAACCACAGAGGCAAGGGATTATAGGGGACCAGAGGAATCTACCCGAGCAGAGCCTCTGGTTAGAATTAAGCTGGAGAAGATGAAACTGAAATAGAATGTTCAGTTGACACAGGGGCCACCTATTCAGTTTTGAATATGAGGAAATATGAATTAGGATGTGATACTGTAAGAATTATTGGTGTGACAGGAAATCCCGAGGCACGACCTTTCTTTAAATCTTTGGAAGTTAAAATTTCAAAACAATGGGTAACACATCAGTTTTGTATTTGCCAGGTGCATCAAAACCTTTAATAGGCTGAGATTATTTAGAAAATTAGAAGCAGAGATAAAATCCAAAAATGGAGAAGTAGAAGTGACAATGCCAGAATCTGAATTTGTCCAAGCTTCAGTATTGATATTGCAAGAAACTGAGCAGGTGGAAAGACAAATCCCACAGAAGTTGAGGATGATTCTTGTTGTTGGGGAGGAGAAATACTTGGAAGATCAAAGAGGGCTGAAGGATAGACCTTATACCAGGATCAGTACCAGTAAGAGTGAAACAGCATCTCTTAAAGTTAGAGGTTAAACTTGGGTTAATACCTATTATACAGAAGTTTTTGTAATATGGCTTAGTGAGAGAATGCGAATCTAAGTATAATACTCCGATTTCACCTGTTAAGAAAGCTGATGGGAAATATTATAAGTTAGTCCAGGATCTGAGGGCAATGAACCAAATTGTCCGGGATATTCACCCAGTGGTAGCCAATCCATATATACTATTAACAGCTCTCACCGAAGAACAAGGATGGTTTACAGTTTTAGATTTAAGAGATGCCTTTTTCTGCATCCCACTTGATTTTGGAAGTCAGAAGTTATTCGCGTTTGAGTGACTTGAGTTTGAGGACTCAGAACGCTTGGACAGTATTACCTCAAGGATTTAAAAATAGTCCAACAATTTGTAAGAAGTCAATTGGCAAAAAAATTAGAATTATGAAGACAAAACAATAAAAATGGAGTAATGCTACAGTATCTTGATGATATACTGTTAGCTGGAAGTTCCTGGAGAGAACGCTTGGAGCTAACAATCTGTTTATTGAATTTCCTTGGACTTATAGGTTACAAAGCATTGAAGGAGAAGGCTCAAATTGCACAATAAGCTGCAACATATGTCCCTATTGAGCCCCTGGTGTATCTCTTCTTGTTTTAGTCATAAATACTTTCCTTTAACCTAGAAGTCAAAGGTATCTTGGTGTCCCATCTTATAAAGCATAGCTATGACACTGCTACTAAAGGATGCACTGTAGTAAATTTTCTGCCTGAGATTTTTTGAGTTAAAATACATGTATTTTTCCAATATCCATCCAGATATCCCTTGTTTAAAGGGGATGACATATATATATTTGATTTATATTCAGTCCATACACGTGCTAAAGTTGAAGTTATGTGCCTAAAATACTATATGTCATTGAGGATGGTAAGCTTTTATCTAGCACACTTGAATTCTGTACTGCAGCACACAGAAGCATAGTGGGGTGAAAAAAAGGTAAGAGGACTTTAGGTGTAAACATATCTCCTGTATTTGGCTACTTTCTTCCTATTAATGTGTTGCATGCATACAACAGACAGTAAGGTCACATCTTTATGGCTTTGGAGCTCTAACTAGCATTGGTTTGAGGAAAACCCATAAGGTACAAGAAAAGGCTGAAAATATTTTAAAATGTATGTGAGACTGTTGGTGTATTCAGCCTATCCACTGTTTCACTGTTGTAGGTCTATCCTGCCTTCTATCCCATTATCACCTCTTTACTTATCTCATTCTTTCTTAAAAACATAAGGGACATTGAAATTAAAACAACTCTCTTCCTACCTTAAGAAGTGAAATATGTATTCTTCTTCGTAACTAGTTTTAAATGTATTAACCTGGGCAGCATATGTCTTAGTATAAACTAAGTGAAGTGTTATCAAGAGATCTACAATTTGCATAATACGTACTGAGGATCATCAAAATACTTAGCAGATCCTGCCAGATTTTATCATTCCTGTGTGGTAATTAGTGTCGTTTGTTATTCGGGAATAAATCCTTATTCTGCAATGAACCCATTGTGCTTGTGGTTGTGGGGTTTTTACAATCAACATAATTGAGGTGTAGCTCTGAATTATGAATATGAAAGGTCCTTTTTCCCATAATGTCTATGATGAATAGAAATAATCGAAATAGCAAGAATATATGAACGCCAGTGTTATAACAGAAAAATAAAATGGTGTCCTGGGAAAAAGTTGAAATCGCTGAGTTATTTTATTGTTATATCTGCCTTAAGGGCTTATTCAAAGCAGAATGAGGCCAAGGACTAAACCCACGCGTACCTAAAAGTTTTCAAATCAAGCTGCTAATACCTCTGTTAGATAATGTCATGAGATTCAAGCTGAAGATTATTATAATGACAAGACAAAGTCTGCACTTACGGCTTCTATAATATTTTTCCTCTCTGGGTTGCAGTGCATTAATTCTCACTGTCCCGCTAAGAAAATTATTATCGTGCCCATCTCCTCAGTGAGGAACATGCTGCAGGATTTTGAAAGCTATCTTGGGATATCAAAGGTGTCCTGGTTTCAGAATGGAATGAGAAGACACGGTTGAATAGTTTTTTCCAGGAAAATCTTTTACAGTTTTTCAATGGAAAGACTTTTTTTTCCCCTCTAGCTTGATTTTCCCCCTGCCTTGAAGGAACTTTTAATTTGAAATAAAACGATAATTAGCCAATACCTTGCCCCTTCCTTCTTTTTATAGTTGTCAGCTATTTGCCAGCATTCTATATGTTTACAGATAAATGCTTTGCCTCTGATCCATCAGTGAAACTGTCATTCCTAGGAAAATGGTGAGGTCAGGTTCAGGTTCATTACTAGAGGGTTCAGGAACTTATGGGCAGCCTTTTTTCTGGTAGGTTTTTGGGAAAGGTTATGTCTGGAGGGCACAGAAGATGCTTGGGGCAAGCCCAAACATTTTTTCTGGATGATTTGCACTGATAATACCTGTATCTAAGAATCAGATCCTTTGCATTACCATTAGCTGATTTTTCCCAGATTTAATTACATAAAGTGCTAATATGATTGATTTTTTGCAGCAAGAGGAAACTAAAAGAGAAGATAAATGCTTTCTTCCCAGTGAGCGTCACATCATATATCCTGCACTTATGCAATACTATACTTCGCTTCTAGGATCATAGTTACTCCCCTCTGCATTATCCCTGGTTTCTATGAGGCTCAAAAGTAAAGTTGACATTCCCTAAGAACCAGAAAGGAAGAAATATCTGAAATGGTTATATAAGCAGGAAGATTTTTAAGTGTACTTTTTTCCCTATGGAGCTAGAAATATTATTTCTATATTCTGGCCAATCCCATCAAGAATTATGAAAAAAACTCCTGAAGGAATCTTGATCATCTTCAGAGATGCCTTTCTGGAAGGTAGGATTGACACCAGCAAAAAAGATACTGCATGATGCAAAAGTGATGTGCATGTGACTTTTTGCCTTGAAGTATGATTGAATAATCATAAGGAGCCTTTTTATCTGTAAATAGCATGAGTGATATCCCAGGCATGCACAGCTCTTCACTGGAGTCTGTTTGGGTCCAGTCTACCCAAATTTTCAAGCTGTAGCTCTGCAAGATGAGTGAAGCAGAGATATTTTACATACACTGAACAACCAGCTGTGGAAGAGAGGATGAAAAGTATTGTAGCACGCAAGATAAGCCACTCTCCTGTGGTGCCAATGACCATCCAAATTGCAACATCCATAACCTGACTTGGGAAGAGTCAGTACACAGTAAGATGTAGTACTGTCTGGTTTAGAATCATAGAATCACTTGGGTTGGTAGAGACCTTCAAGATGATTGAGTCCAACCATAAACCTACATTGCCAAAACCGCCCCTAAAGTGTGTCCCTCAGCACCACGTCCACCCGTCTTTTAAATACCTCCAGGGATGGTGATTCCACCACCTCCCTGGGCAGCCTATTCCAATGCCTGATAACCCTTTTAGTAAAGAAGTTCTTCCTAATATCCAACCTAAACCTCCCCTGGCACAACTTGAGGCCGTTTCCTCTTGTCCTGTCGCTTGCTACTTGGGAGAAGAGACTGACCCCCACCTCGCTACAACCTCCTTTCAGGTAGTTGTAGAGAGTGACAAGGTCTCCCCTCAGCCTTTTCTTCTCCAGGCTGAACAATCCCAACTCTCTCGGCAGCTCCTCACAAGACTTGTTCTCTAGACCCCTCACCAGCTTCGTTGCCCTTCTCTGGACACGCTCCAGCACCTCAATGTCTCTCCTGTTCTGTGGTGCCCAAAACGGAACACAGTACTCAAGCTGCGGCCTCACCAGTGCTGAGTACAGGGGCATAATCACTTCCCTGCTCCTGCCTTGATACAGGCCAAGATGCCAGTGGCTGCCTTGGCCACCTGGGCACACTGCTGGCTCATGTTCAGCCAACTGTCCACCAGGACCCCCAGATCCTTTTCTGCCAGGCAGCTTTCCAGCCGCTCCTCCCCAAGCCTGTAGCGCTGCCTGGGGTTGTTGTGACCAAAGTGCAGGACCCAGCACTTGGCCTTGTAAAACCTCATCCCATTGGTCTCAGCCCATCAATCCAGCCTGTCCAGATCCCTCTGCAGAGCCTTCCTACCCTCAAGCAGATCAACACTCCTGCCTAATCTGGTGTCATCTGCAAACTTACTGAGGGTGCACTCAATCCCCTCATCCAGATCATCAATAAAGATATTAAACAAGACTGGCCCCAAAACTGAGCCCTGAGGAACACCGCTTGAGACCTGACGCCAATTGGATTTAGCACCGTTCACCAGAACTCTCTGGGCTCGGCCATCCAGCCAGTTTTTAACCCAGCAAAGAGTCCACCTGTCAATGCCATGGGCTGCCAGCTTCTCTAGCAGAATGCTGTGGGAGACTGTGTCAAAGGCCTTACTGAAGTCCAAATAGACAACATCCACAGCCTTTCCCTTATCCACCAGGCGGTCAGCTGGTCATAAAAGGAGATCAGGTTGGTCAGGCAGGACCTGTCCTTCATGAATCCATGTTGGCTGGGCCTGATCCCCTGCTTGTCTTTCACTTGCCATGTGAGTGTGCTCAGGATGAGTTGTTCCATAAACTTTCTTGGCACCGAGGTCAGGCTGAGAGGTCTGTAGTTGCCCAGATCCTCCTTACGGCCCTTCTTGTACACATTGGCAAACCTCCAGTCATCTGGGACCTCCCCCGTTGACCAGGACCGCTGATGAATGATGGAGAGTGGCTTGGCAAGCTCCTCCGCCAGTTCCCTCAGCACTCTCGGGTGGATCCCATCTGGCCCTATAGACTTGTGACTATTCAGTTGATGTAGCAGGTCACTAACTGCTTCCTCCTGGATTATAGGGGGTTTATTTTGTTCTCCAACCTTATCTTCCAGCTCTGGAGGGTGAACATCCTGAGGATAACTGGTTTTGCTATTGAAGACTGAGGCAAAGAAGGTGTGGGTGACTTCTTGGCTAGAAATGGGCACCCCATGAACACTCCAAGTACAGAAGGCCTGTGTATAGGTATGAAAGACATTTAACTGCAAGGGAAACTTTCTCTTGGACCAATTTGTAGTTCTTCCTAACCTTGATGCTCCCACGACTTTCTGCCGACCAAGGCAGCGATGTTTTAATTAGCCAAGGTCGTCTCTGGCTGTTCCCACAGCTGGGCATGGGGCTCCTGCTGGATTGACTCTCCCCCAGCCCAGCTCCACTGTTCCCACAGTTAGATAGTAGCAATATCATGTGGTTAGGCAGTAGCTGCTTCTGCTTCTGGAATGTACATAAAGATACAAAGAGCGTAGCATTTTAGCCAATAATAAACGGGCATGGGGCGCGTGTGGGGCGCATGGACATAATGTTTAACCAATGATTTATTGCTCGTGAGACCAATCAAAGTTTGTTGGAGCATGCTACGGAACTGTGATGCTTGTAATAGCTGAGCTATCGGGGCAATAAATTGACATTAACCTGATCACATTGGTCTACGTGTTATTGTCCAAGCCTTCTGCGTCAACAAGAAGGCATTTCTGCCTTTTCCTCATCCTTGGTGACAATCTTCCCCTCTGCATCTAGTAAAGGGTGAAGATTCACCCTGGCTCTCAAGTCATTGGGTACCTCAGCTCTGTCTCTGTCCCAGGTAACCAATTCGTGAGTTTCCTTCCAGAGAGGGCCCACATATTCCCTAGTCTTTCTTTTCTCACTGATATACTTAAAGAAGGATTTTTTGTTTGTCTTAATGTCCCTGGCCAGATTCAATTCTATCTGGGCTTTAGCTTGCCTAACCTGATCCCTGGCTGCTGGAACAATTCCTCTGTATTCCTCCCAGGCTATCTGCCCCTGTTTCTACTCACTATAGGCCTCCCTTTTCTTTTTGGTCATATCAAGGAGCTCCTTGTTCATCCATGCAGGCCTCCTGGCTTTTCTGCCTGCCTTCCTCTTTGAAGGGATGCTGAAGCCAAACCATGACACTCTTGCAGCTCATGTCATACTTTTTTAAGTTAGCCCAGGAATAAACACTTAATAATGGAAACAGAAGAAGAAAATAAACTTATCTAAGGATTACGTGTTTAGTATTTTGTAGTTAAGAGGGGAAAAATAAGAGAAAGCTGCAGTGAAAAATGACATTTGAAGTTTAATCTCCCAGTTGTGAAATAGAAAGGAATGGATGAAATTAGTGGGAGGTACAAAGTTCAATTTTGTATCACCTGATCTTTATGTAGTGACACCTACTTGTACGAACTTCGGTCTTCTTTTCCCTTGCTTCGCTCCTACAAGATTGCAATCTCATACTGCAGGTCCTCCTCCAAAGCTCACAGGGATTACTGGTGAGATATGGCCTTTTCTAAAATATGGAACATACTAAGAAAAGCAGGAAGAGAGACTAATCTCAAGCATTTGTGCTCGAGAAGTAAAAAATATTTCCAAGCAAAAGAGTGCTAGGTATCTGTGGTAACCACAATTACAGTCATTTGCCATCTGTCCCACAATAGCAGAGCATGGATTTTGTACCTAATCTCTGAGTAAGAGGAGCTAGATCCTGATACTGTAAGTGTTGGCTGATAAGGAAAACCCTAAGATTTTTTGTAGTTTTAGAAGGCAGGTACTCTTTATTGCACTACGGGATGCAGGGGGGATCTCTTCCACCTAACGTGTTTGCCCAAAACTTGGTTGATTTGGTTTATAGACATTCAAAAGGTACATAATTCGGTATACAGGTGCATACTCTGTCTGTTTCCTACCTGATTTCGCAACTTCTTTATGTATTCTAATTAGGGATACGATGTCCCAAGACATTCTTTTGTTCTAATTAAGTACAGCAAATGTTTGCCTTATTTGACCAAAACTTCCTTTTTATCTTTTAAACACAATAGATGAGTTTGACTTGTCTGCTCAAGTGCATTTTATCTTGACTTATGTTAATTCAGTCTGGGTATCTTTGGACTTGGTATCAATCCAAACAGGTCAATGAAAGCTGCAGCAGTACATTGCACAGGGCGTACTTTTTGCTGTCCAGCACTTGTCCTGGATTTCCAAAGCCTGCAGTTGGTTTGGTGTACTGACCAGTGCAGGTGAGGGTTTCAAAAACATGCAGTCTGCTTGGTCTGCCATTCTGACAGTGAGAGGGTAGGAATTAGGGCTGGAGGTGGCAGTGTGAGAGGTCTGTTACATTTGCACAGGAAGAGTTCAGTTTCCTCCTTTGCCTGAGGGAATTCAAACACAGACAATTATCACCCAGAATAGCCATCAGGCTGGGTAGGAAGCAGTGCAGGCTGTTCAGGAAGTGGATTTTAGCCTTTCCTACTGTAGCTGTAGAACTTTGAGATTGACTTACCTTCTGTGAATGTTTGAAGCCAGAGTCTGGTGACACTTGGGATGGAATATCCAGGCTTCAGTTTCCAGGATGATGCATGCATTTCACGTTAGCTAGTCACTAGGAAACATAATCTATCACCACTTTGACAAAGCATTTGCTGTTTCTGCATTTCGCGGGCAACCTAATCGGGTGCTGCATTTCTCTGTTCAAGAAAGCAAGCATTGGGTTGCCTGGGGTCGGTCTGCAGACCTAGCAATGAGCTAAGCTTTGAGTACCAAGATGGAAGGAACTTGAGATAATCAGGAGCAGAAAATTCGGAAACTTGTGAGATATTGGAGGTGACATATGAGGCACCTGTGGAGTCTGCACTGATACCATAAAAGTCAGCTGATAAGGAAAACCCTCTAAGACTTTTTGAAGTTTTAGAAGACTTTCTTTAGAAGTCTAGAAGGCATTCTTTATTGCAGTGCTGGACACAAGGGGATCGCTTCCACCTAACATGTGTGCATGCCCAAAGTTTGGTTGCTTCTATTTATATAGATTCAAAAGTTACATATTCATATAATTTCCTGTAATTCTCTTAAATAGTAATGACTTTTCTGAGAACTTATTAACATATGCAAGTCTTTGACTTATGTCCATTGGTGTCTTCCAGGGTCCTCTGACGGTGTCAGTAGTATTCCTCACCATACCTGTTGGATGAATTCCACATAGGCGCATGCTCTGTCTGTTTCGTACCTGTTTTCACAACTTCCTTATGTATTCTAATCAAGAATACAATGTCTCAAGACCTCCTTTTTAAGTACAGCAAATGGTTGACTTATCTGCTCCAGACTTCCTTTTGCCTTTTAAGTAGAGAAGATGTTTGACTTATCTGCTCGAGTGCATTCTATCTTGACTATGTTACTTCAGTATGGAGACAACCACGTTGCCCTTTTTGGACTTGGTACTAGCACGAAGCCAAAGATGTTCTGGTCCATAATTTTAGACTTAAACACTTAGTTGTTACACCAATAGCACTGACCTGCTATGAAATGCAATAAATAAAAAAAATCCGTAAGTGATAGTGCAACTCAACATCACTGTCCATTGCAAAGTAAGGACTGGTTTTCATTGGAAAATACTGATTTTCAGGGCTTGAAACGTCTCTCGGTAGTTTCATTAAAACCTACATAAGGGAGGTTCCTTTGTCTGGAGATGATATTTCTGTTCAAAACCAAAGAAAAAAACCTTGGCAAAAAGACAACCAAATGCACTATCCATTGGGCCACTGTTTATTTGGAGTTCTTGTTACACTATGCTTGGAACATATCCACGGTTTTTTGTGTTTTTAACCTGAATTACTTCCCAGAGCTGCTTTACTAAGCTCCCATAAGCAGCCACAATGGCATAGCTAACAGAGGTATGAACAACAACAGCAGGAGAGGGGTAAGATGTTAACAGAGACAGTGAGACTCCTTCCAGCCCACTTTACTTTTGGATAGATCTCTACATTTTGCCTCTTGAATGGGAGGGAGTGCAGATGCTCAGCATCCTCACATATTGTAGTTTTTCAGCCAGCTATTGATATCCAGAGAAAAATGTTTCTTGGGGATAAACCAACACATTTAAATCCTAATATGGCTATTATTTTCTTAACATGTATTTGTCTAAGCAGAGGAGCTGGCTCTTCTTTTTCACAGAGAGCTACAAAGACACAGAAAAATTAATAGTGTTGTGCAATAGAAATGCAGCAAAGTGCTCCAAAGAGAAAATATATTTTGTTTGGACTCTTACTTAGAGGAATGGTAAAAGACAGTAGATTTAAAACATGGTAAAACCTTTGCTTTCCTTCTTTGACTTTGCTTCTAGATTGGAGCCTGCAGTGTCTTTCTAAAGAGGCTTACAATGGAAATGTTGAGACATCCTGCCTGTGGTAGATCAAGTGATTGTTCTCGCAATCCAGCCCAGCATGGAAAAGTAACAGCACTTTAAGAGACTAGAGGAGTGGACTGTCCTAGGAAGCCATTACATTAGTGAAGTTTATCTCAGCCGGGTAATTCACCAAATTCAGAAGCTGAATGGAATTAACTATTGAAACAGCAGCGGTATACACAGTGCTTTTTGTGTGCTCTGTATCTAAGGTGGTATATTGTGTTCGGAGATAAAAAGTCTTCCTTCTTTTCTCTAAGAGACAACTTAGATGTTAGCAATCAGAAGCAATTGTTTCCCTCCACGTAGATAACTTCTTGCCTGCCTCTTGGCATTTATTTTCATGAGCCTCAGCCTCCCAGTTTCATTGGAAAGGCTGCAAGCAGCTGTCTGTTTCTCTGGCTTGGTAGGGCAGAAATGCAGGGGCAATAGCCATAAAGACAGCCCCTCATCAGGGATCATATTTACCTCACTGGAAAGAAAAGTGCTGGCTGCAGAGGGATAAGAGGTGAAGGCTGAAGATGGTATTCTAGTCAGATGGTTTTCAAAAATCCATCCCTTTTGGGAAGACTCTGATTTCTAGAGCAATTGAGTATTTCTCTGCTGTGGGCAAAAATAGCCCAGTTTTGTAGTGTGACAGGAATGAGAAGTACTCTTTAAAGAGAAGCTAAATAACAAGACTTACTGTGCAGTCCTTTCTAAAACATGTTTAACCATGGCAAGTCAGAAGCAATCTTTTTCATGTTGGTTTCAGTCCTCAAGCCAGACCATGGTTTACCATGTCCTGGACACTACAGATTGTGGCTATTACCAGTAACAATTGCAATAACAATATATTTCAGCACAGACATATTGTTGAGACCATAAACCCCACACTCTGATATGGCTAGAGCCTATTTGTTTATAGTTTTGAGCCACATAAGGGCACAGCGTGTCTGTGAGAATACTAGCCCAAAGGCCCATTAAGCTGATGAAACATCCTGCCAAGGTGGGAGCTCTTGTCTTTTCCTCAGAGGGTTTTCAGATGTACTCAGAGTTATTGAAATTCACAGAGACGCTTTTGAGTGGTAAGAAAGCACATAAGCATTTAGGCCAGATACTCACTTGAATTCTGTCAACCAGTGCTCCCTCACATGTCCTCCAAAACTGAAAGGAAAGAAAGGTGCGTTAACAACCCTCTCTCAAAGTGAAAATACTTCCAGTGCAGCTTGTTGAAGGAATCATTCAGAAGAATGCTGCCAGGAAGGCAGTGGATTTTACTTCAGCAACGTGACTGATCTGGGATACACTCAATTCTGTTGTCCATAACAAATTGATATAATCATGAGGAATCTCTTTAATGCACTACACCTCTATTCCCTGCTGCAAAATATGGGAGATTTTCTTCTCCTTCTAGCCTATAAGTATTTCAGGGACAGACCTGCATCTTTCAGCAAGTGCCAGTCACCATACTATTTCAGGTTCAACTGGAGCTGGCTGAGGGTCCTCATGTTGCTACACGTATGAGCTTCTAAATCTTTTTAAGGCTACTGTTTTTTTAATTGCTAATGGTGATTTGAGCTCCACTAATTAGGGTTTTTTTGGGTTTTGTCCAGGTATCCAAGCAATTATCATTCACCTAAATGAATGAGAGGAAAATATGGGAGGAAGGATCGGCATGACTGATGGGAAGAATGAATTTCTTCTAGCTGCCCAGCAGTACAGTAATTGGTATCTGTGATACAACTGCAAGTACCACATAATAGCTGTCAGTGACATATGTAGACAGATGGTTTCAATGTTTTGGAGTGAGGATAACACTGTGACAAAAGGATTGGCATGCTGTGAAAAGAATGCCACATTCTTGGCTGGCAACCAAGAATTGTTGTGCTGTCCAACAAGATGTCTGTGATTGTTTCCTGCATCTGGAAAGATGCTGATGCCTCAGGCAAGGCAAGACAAAGCACAGCACAGCAAAGCATGGCACAGCACAGCAAGGCACAGCACAGCAAGACAAGGCAAGGCATGGCACAGCGCAGCAAGGTAAGGTAAGGCAAGGCAACACACAGGAAGGCAAGTCAAGGCAAGACACGCCATAGCAAGGCAAGACACAGCAAGGCAAGGCAAGGTAAGGTAAGGCAAGGCAACACACAGGAAGGCAAGTCAAGGCAAGACACGCCATAGCAAGGCAAGACACAGCAAGGCAAGGCAAGGTAAGGTAAGGCAAGGTAAGACATGGCACAACACAGCAAGGCAAGGCATAGCAAGGGAAGGCACAGCAAGGAAAGGCAATGCAAGGTATAGCGCACACATTTTGCCAGAGGTAATTGCGCTTCTCAAATTTAGGTTTGACCTTGGGTTTCTGCTTAGGAGTTTAGACTTGACAGATTTGTTTGGGGGGGTGGCCATGGGGTGTCTCAACGGTTGAACCAACCCAGCCCATCCTGCATCCATAATCTCCCAATTCCTGTGTAAAATCACTCCACATAGTTACACAAGCTTGTTCTACCTGTTTTTTCTACCCTGTTGCACAGCATTACAGGTCGCTTTTATGTGATCTTGCACATTTGCCACATACATCTTTAGACTATCTGGGAGTCCACGGATAAGGAGCATTGAACTAGCTGGATCGGTGGGTGCTAACACCATGGATCTCCTGAACAAGTTCTGCTCATATATGGCCTGCATACAGGCTGCCTTTTGCACAGATGCAGTCAGGTCAGTGAACCTGGTCTTTATCACAGGAGAGTCTCCTCTATCTTGCAGGTCAGTACCGCCAGCCCAATAAGCAGCTGGTATGGTCAATGAATAATTAGGATCACCCAGTGTGGTTAAAAATACTCCAGGACCCCAACAGCCTCCTGCTTCTTCTTCACTTAACAAAATGTTATACCCTCTTGTGAGGGAGACACACCACACGTATACATTCTCAGACTCCCCGAGTGCCAAAAGCATTTTTCCTGCAGCTTGGCTAAGTCAGTAGAACACCATAGGACTGTCCATGTAGTAGTATGAACATTGTCCTCCCCTCACTTGTGACCTCAGTTTTAATGAGTGGCCATACAGATACAGGCACTGTGGTATAATCATTATTGGAACCCTCCTCTGATTCATCATAATCATCATCATCATACCAGATATCTGCATCCCATGTTTCAACGTTAGTATGACAAGAGATTTTGCAGATCTGTGCTGTGGAATCGCAGGCCATCGGCATTGATTCCAGCACAGAGCGCAACTTTTCTTGAAAAGGACTTTCTATTCATTCTTCACCAGCAGCTAACAGTAGCATCTTAAGCTGCTCATTTTCCGTCTTTAAATTTGCATTTTCTATTAGGAGTGTATCTACTCACATTTCTATCTGTTCCCATTCAAAATTTAGTGATTTCTGTAAGACTTCATTGTATGACTTTAAAATAACATATTCCACATCTGCAATTCATTCAGGAAGCCGGGATTCCTTAGCTTCCTTCTGTGCAGATGATAAACACGCTCCTAAAATCCGCAGACAATTCTTTTACCCTTTTCTCACTCCTCCACTCTTTGATTCTTTCTATTATTTTAGCTTCATTGTTCCAGAATTTCTGGGCCTACTGTAGTCCCACTTGGGACAGTGCACATTTGTATTCTTGTAGCAGTTTATCCATGGCAATCCTGCTGACGACACCAATTTTAGTGTTGCATTAAAAGGAATGTAGATTCGATATTTGTCTGTCAGAGTCCCAGGACTTTCACTGATTTGTCTATCAAGAGTCCCAGAAAAGGACTTTTACTGAGTCAGATACACAAAAATCAAAATGAATTATTTATTGAGAGAGACAGAAGAGATTTGAGATTGCCATTGATAAATTCACTGACCACAATAGCACTACTACTAAAGGTTAATATTGCTAGCAAAAATAATGATAATATAACAACCTGGGGGTAACATGCACCAGAGGGTGAAAGGCTCAGCACTTACCCAAGAAGTCATCCTTGCCTGGGCTGGAGAAAGAGAATGCATCCTGTTGACTTATCTGTCAGGTATTGAGAGTCTTCTCTCCCAATTTAACAGTCATTTTCTCCATCTTTGTATCTCCAAAATTACAAGATTTCCCTCCCCTAGGTGACATGTAGGATGATTTGTGTGGAGAGATGAATGCTATAGTCATATATGTTTGGCATGATCTCTAGAATCTTCATTAGCATATACAGGGGTGTTAACTTTAGTATGCATTTCACAGGTAATGAGGCAGAGGTCAGTCATCGGACACACCAGCCTTTTGAAGAACAAAGAACTACACAAGTTCCTGTTATTTTGTCTTCACTAACGAATAGCAGGGCTGTCCTGCCTACACAGAGTATCCTCTTTAATGCATCCCATGCTGGCCAGGCGAGTGTCCACTCTCCCTCCTGGAGACTCTCTGGGCTGCACAAGAGATAGCATGGCCAGTCTTAGTTGTTCTTTGAGCACAAAGACTTTACTTCATTATGCAAATTCCACAGCACAGCTCTCTACAGCAAGTCAAGGCCTGAAGTAGGCAGTCATGAAGTAAAAGCTATAGCTTGTCCTCAGCCACAGCATGCTTTCTTCATGAGCTGTGCACATATTTGGACTGACTTACCTAGCAGAGCTAGAATTCCTGTTCCACATCCTCCCATACATAATTCAAAGGTGCAAAAATTCTCAGTTCAGTCCTGGGCTAAAATGAAGAACATGGCGTGCAAGTTTCTATGTTTTTCTTCACAGTGCTGTAGCTCAATTTTTATGACTCATCCAGGACTAGCTTTATTTCTAGTGCTTGCTCATGACGTTAAACATCAAGATAATTACGGTGTGGTAAAAAAGCTCTGGACCTTTAGCATGTGTCCTGGTTTGTGCTAAAACAGGACCAATTTTGTTCAGTAATTCTACTTTCTAACTTGGCCTCTTCTAACTGCTGAAATTAGCAACATGTTGTGCAGAAAACTGTTTGCTCTCGGAGTGATAAGACCGATGTTTATAGTTGATGCCAAGGCATGGTATGCAGAGAGGCTTTTGCTTATACTTATTGCTGTAACAACTAAGGCCAACTGACTTTGTTATTTGCCCTTTTGGAGGGTCAGAAGCAGAAAAGCGTGGAGGGGTCCCACCTGTGGGGAGGAGTGGACAGGACAGGTGACCCAAAACTGACCAAGAGGGTATTCTATCCCATCTGCCTCATGCTCAGTATAAAAGCTAAGGGACCAAAGGGTCAGCTTCCTCTTTCTTCATTGGCTGGCGTGTGAGGAGGTCTCTGTCTGTTCATCTGCCTTTGATTCCTATCCTGAATCCAGGTCTGAAATTAGTTCCTGTCCGTTGCTGAGTCCAGTCTGGGAGTTCCCCAGTACCTGATGGTGACTTGATTGTCATCCTGGGAGCTTGATATGGTTTTGTATATATTTCTTTTATTATATTTTTTATTTGTAATTCATTAAAGTAGTTTAGCTTCTAATACACTAGTCTCTCTTCTCTCTCTCCTGCAGAGCAGGAATATCTGTTGTTCTGCCTGGTTGGGCCAATCCGGCCCAAACCACAACAGTGTGGTAGTATTATTGTGACTATGAAGATCTAAGAACGTAAGCAAGATTTGACAGATAGGTAGCATTCTTCACAGTTGTAATTAAATAGTTGGAAAAAGTAGACAAGCTTGCGGGCACCCAAGCTTATTTTCAAGAGAAGCAAATAGAGGCACCAAAGTTAGAAGTCAAATAAAAGTTGACAATTACAACACTCATGTTACTCTCTGAGGAAAAAGGAGTAGATAAATGAAAAGCAAAGGAATTGTGGTGCTGATGCCACAAATAATCAGCTTTCTTCACCATGCTCCTTAGACCTTACCAAAGGGTTCATCCAACCTCGATGCACCTGCTTAAGGAACTGTATCGGCTACTGACTCTACTCAGTTGACATTGCAGGTCCTACCTTTCTGGAACATTGTACTCCATCTGCAAATGACAGAATTGCCCAGAATAGGAAGTCATCTTGGACTGGGGAAGCAGATCCTGTACTGCCAATAGAGATAATTCCTCATCTAGTAGAAACTCCAACCATGATGTTGAAATTCACAGGATTAACATGTTTTGCACAAACTGAAAACTTGGCCCTAAAGTTTGTCATTTCTGAGAAGAAATGGAAGAGTAGTCTACAGCTGAGCATTACCAAGATAAGCAGAAAATTTGTCTCCTTCCAAAAGCCAGAGTTCAGGAAAGTTCAGAATTTCCAAAGTTATAGTAGCTGAAAACCCATCTATCTGTCTGAAAGAGCTAAAAGTTCATGGCATAATGTTTAGCTGGCACAGGCAAGAGGCCGAGTAAGAGACAGTGTAACTAGCAAGAGCTGGCTAAATAATCAGCATCACTTGTCAGTGTTGTTCACTGCAGGACACTCGCTGCCTTCTGCTGCCATTCCTGAGTAGGTTCAAGTGAGAAATGTCTGCCCAGCTCCAGTTGATACTTCTCAAAATGCCACAATAAGAACACCATCCATCACTTTTAAAGTCCTTATCAATCACCTGCTTCCGCCTTGACGAAACTGCCATCGACCTCAGCGGTCTATGTTAGGAATATACTGAATATGTCAATGATATAGGGAGGATGAGTAAGCTGGTGTTTTCTAAGAAAGAAGCTAAAGATAATAGAGAAAGCAATCACGATAGGCAGCTATTACAGGATTTCTTCTATTACCTTGGTGGTGACATGGTTTAACCCCAGCTGCCAGCTAGGACCATGCAGCTGCTCACGCAGGTATCTCCCTTGCTCCAGAAGGGCAGGGAGAAGAGGGAGTAAAGGAAGTGAAAGAGAAAGGGAAAAGACCCCTGTCAGTTGAAACAAAGACAGTTAAATAGAAACAATAACAGAAAAGGAAAATAAAAATTATGCAAGTCACTCTCTCCACCCAGTGAATCGGCACCCTCCAAAGCAGTGACTGTGGATTCATGCCCCCCAGCCAATCCCTATTTATATACTGAGATTGATATCTATGGTATGGAAAATTTTATTGGCCATTCCAGAATATTCCATTGGCCATTCCATTGTTCTACCTATACTACTTCTCAGCTTCTATGGGAAGCTGAAAAGAGCCCTTGAAAAGCACAAAGATCTCTTAGCAACAACTAAAACAATAGGCATTGTTGACATTCCTGTCACAGCAATCACTAGAAAGAAAATTAAATCTTTCCTGGCTGAAACCAGGACACTTAGCAGTTGCACACAACTTTGTCTGGGTAGCCAACCTGTGTTGCTACTACTCAGAAGTAGAATGTGACTAATGATTCCAGAAGGCATTGAAATAGAAGCTAAAATGTTGGTTTTCAAAGCTCCCAAACAAGAAAAGCCTTCCAAAGTCTTGTTTAGCTGTCTTTAATCTGAAAAAATTTTGTTGAGAGATAAAAGCTGAGCAAAGTGAATTTCAGTAGATAATTTAGCATCTCATTCACACATTTTTCACACTCATTGAATTGGCAGAGAATTGGCACATCTATGATCTCACATTTCAAAATACGTAAACCTTCCAGTGGTTTGATTATTAAGTGATATTAGAAGAATGTTGTAAAACACATCATTTAAACTAAACTACATTTTAAAAAATCTGTTTCAGTACCTCTGCTTTGATTCTGAGTTTAAAAAAGACATCTTCCTCTGTTACAAATAGCTAAAAAAAATGGTACATAGTTTACTCACAAGGTACTTTTTGAAGAAAATTTAATTAAAGATGAGAGTAATCAATTAATAACAGCTCATGATTCAGCATATTAATGAACAAGATCAATCAGTTTGTGTTCTGCTTTCATTACGTTTGTCTTCCATAACAAACTGATTTCTGGCTCCATGCAAGAATGCCGTGGCTGTGAGCTGGTAAACCATGCTGTCCCACCTTCTTTTGAAAAAGACAGAAGGAGGAGCTCACAGCAGGGCGAGGGAGACTAATGGTTCTGAAACTCATTCTTTTCTCTGCATGCAAGTGTTGGCATAGGAGGTTTGAAGGAAAGAAGAAGATTGACTATACTGAGTCAAAGTAAACACCTTTCTAGCTCAATATCCAGACTGGCAGTGGCCAAAAGAGTCACTGTTTACCCCTGCCTTTATCCAGGTTAGCATACAGGCGCTACCAGGCTGAATAGATATTTACAGAAATGTGTATGGAAAAGTATACAAGAAGTGTAATCTGAAAATGTCTAAAAATGCTGGCTGATGATGCTATCCTTGCAAGGGAGCAGATCTGTGTAGGTGGTCTTCCTAGATCAGCTGATACAAATGGAGGTGAACAAGTTTCAAGATTCTGAATTCCTTCACCAGGACCTGACAAAAAGGAACTAAGCCAGGCTAAAAAGCAGATCAGATCTTCTTATTATACAAGTATATGAATATATTAGGCTGCTGGAGACAACAGGGTAGTTGTGCCTGCTGAGCTGGAAAAAATCTTAAAAAGGTAAGAGGGGATAGGCACCATGTATAAGAGAGATCAGGAAAAACATAATGAGGCACAAAACCCATGCCTCTGTTCACTGTTTGATATTTAGCATTAAGTTGTTACGGATCTTAGTTTCCAGATGGAGAGTGAAGTAATTTTGTATGTTTCCCTTAAGGTTGAGGACTGGAAGTTTAGATACAAAGTTGCTTTATAGATCATTTGGGGGAACTCATTGCTAGGTAATGGTTGGCTCACATAGTTTCCAGAAGGGCATTTAGTCACTGAACAAATGCTTTAGGATAAGTATGTCTGGTTTCAGGGATTTCGATATCTCCACTAGGATAGTGTATCAAACTTAGTGGCAGTGGAGCTTCTCTGCTATTGTTTGCTTTTGGTGCTTTGACGTGTTCTGATTTAGCTATTCTTGTTCTGTGAGAATATTTCCTCTGGTGATGAAATTGGTGAGATTGGGGATATTTGAAAGTCAGTAGGAAGAGTTCTGGAGAGATTTCTTTCAAGTCATCATCTTTTAACACATATTGTGATTGTTTAATGACTTTGAAGATTCAAATATAGGCAAGTTATGGCCTGTGCCATGTAATGTTAGCTGATTTCTTTTTGCCTTATAATACCTGTTATTCATGGTAATCCTTCAAATATTCAGCATTTCTCAGAAGCGGTATTTTTAACAGGTTTGTGGTCAACTTTAGCTTAGTGAGAGGGATGCCAGGAGGAATTTCCTCAGCACAGTTATAACAGTATTGAAGGGCTTGGCTATATATTATGGCTTTTGAGGATGCAAAGTTCTTTGCTGGTGTTGTGGATGCAATTGTGGTAGTTTACAGGCATTCTGTGTTCAACAATTTATAGATTTGCTGTAGTATTAAGTCAACCATAGAGACCTGAATGCAGATATCAGTTTTGTAGCATTCCAGAGGCAGTTTGATGAAGTGTTCATTTTTATTAAATTTGTAGTAGAAATTAGTTAAGCAGAAATGTGTTTTTTGCTTAAGTATTATTTGGTGGTGGTGCAAACTGGCTTCCTGACACTTTCTCTGGAGCCATTCTCATTGTGCTGTGCTAAGGCTGGGAAACTTTTATATGTGTCTCCTTGGTGCTTTGGCAGTTAGCACAGATAAGAAGATAAGTAGAAGTGCCTTCATCTTCCTAAAAATATTTGAGGTTTTCAGTGGAATTCTACAGTCATTAGATTGTTGTAAAGCTTCTTCTGAGAACAAAATTTAGGATTTTGGAGAGGATAGATAAGTGCCAAACCAGAGCTCTAGCTGTTTACATAAATTCAAATATTGAGTTGTATCCTTGTGGAGAGCACTACCAGCAAGGCTGTTCATGAGTTCAGTGGTTTTGTGTTTGAAGAAAGATTACCTTTTTATTAGTTAATTCCTCTTCTTCTTGAGTGTCTCACATTGGTTTTAGTAAGAGTTATTGTACAGTGCTTAAATATATTCCCCTGTTATTTTTCTGTAGTTGTTGGAATATGAGAAGAGTTTTCTGTTGAATTGGTCTCTTTTGCAGCAGAGGAAATGAACTAAATAAATCCATGGGTTTTCTGACATCCACCTGCATTGCATGACCAAATGTATATGATGGCCATAGGACAATGTGAAAGATTACTGACATTTTTCACGCAAAACATACATCTTGTACATCTTGCCCCGATTTTACCTTCTGTAAGTCCCTGTGTAAGTTCCTGAAATGAGATTAAAGAACATAATTTTGGAATTCCACTTAAACCCCCTCAAATGTCAGTATGTGAAGACAGAAACTAGCTCTGCAAAAGAGAAGATATTGCCATTGCTCTAGAGCACAGCACTGCAGAGGCTTCACGCAGCCTTACCTTTGTCTCTTACCCAAGAGAATGTGTTCATGCTTGCCCCCTTTTTCCATAAAATTCTCCAAAAGCAGACAGATGTCTCTCCGTGTCTCTTCTGTCTTGTACCCAGGCCAGTCCTCACAGACCTTCAGTTAGATATGTCCTATTTTTGCATAGCTCCAGTTTAAACTTTATGCATGAAATGACTGACTGCCAAATGTTGCATCACAGCTCTGCTGAACTGCCCAAGAAAGATGCAGCGTGCTGGTCTGGGCAGGCATGAAGCAGTTAGGCAGGACTGACTTCCTCATGTTTTTTCTCATATTCTCACTAACCTTTCTGGTTTCATGCTGGCTACTTCACACTCAGTGGGTTGGATGGAGGTGTAGAGTTTCTTGAAAGATATTTTTCTAAGAAAATCAACATCAGTGAAAGTCTACTTTGTGCAGAAGGGAATAATTTTCTTTGTCCTTTATTCCTCTGAGTTGCCATTTTGATCTTAAATAGAAAGGGACTATCTAAAGTCAGTAGTCTAGCTCAAATGTATAATGACTACAGCCTCCAAGTTTGTTTATTTTAATCAATATGAGCAGTAAACCTCTTTTCCTGTCTGCTTAAAAAAGCATCTTACAGTTACTACTTCCACCTCAGAGACCCTGTGGATTGCCTAAATGGGACAGATGAAGCTTGTCTAAGGCTGAGTTTCATCAGCCCTGTACTTGGCAGGCCTACCATCAGACCAGACAGTCTGATGCTCTGTGTTTTTGTAAAACATGAAGGAATATTGAATATCCTTAACTTAAACATGGAAAATAAACTGTCAGACTTACTAATAAGGAGGTTGTTCTGACCTCATAAACTTTTTGCCTGCCAGGCTGTGAGAGATACCAGAGCTTACACGATGGAAATACAACTTAAAGCGACAAGGCTTGCATAGAAAGAGGCAAAATGTGAAATAGTCACTATCACTGACTGAGAGCGAGTCACAGGTCTTCATTTTTAGGCTTCTTACCCATGTAACGCACAGTGGTAATCTCCAACATATGCATTAGCATGGAGGTCTAGAACTGCATGATAGCTTCTCCTTTGTGATCGATCTCTGCATTCCAGGTGCAAGCAGTTCCCACAACTGTAAAGCTTCTAGAGAACATATAGTGAGATAACAGTGCAAGAAATCTGTAACTGCACAAAAAGCAGTGAGAAAAACTTAATCACTTTAGGTTGGTCAAATGCGCAATATCATTCTCTTATAGCTGCCTTGCCTTTCCTTCTCAACCCAAAGTCCACTGATGTCAACAGAAAACTCCCCACTGATTTCAGAGCTTCAGACTGGTGCCATAGAGGCAATTTCTAAAAGCAAGAAGCCAGCTGAGCCTCCTTTCCACTGTCAAGTATTTATATTCAAAGAGTAAAATGTGTCCTGGCATTCTGGGCCAGGTGCTCAGCCAGGCTGATGTGGTGCCTCTTGTCTGACACGTATATGAACAAGTTATGCACTTAAACCTCAAACCTTTTGACTGAGATTATGTAACCTATTTCAGAGAATTATGGGAAAAGTAAGGCTTTTTTCTTTACCATGGTTTTTAAAATAGATTTGAAATTACTCTAGGTACAAATAGATCCATGTTTCTAAAACTACTGAGATCCCCTGTCACATATCATATTCACTTTTTTACAAGGATAATCTGCACATCCTGAGCCTGATTCTTATTTATAATAAAGTTTCTTTCTACTGTGGTGGCTAATTACTGCGTACACTCTGAAAAAGGCCTTCATTTTGTTGCCAGAATTGTCTGAAAAGGCCTAAGCAAAAATGAGAGTAGGTTAATTCCAGTTCATTCTTAAGCAAGTTGTTACAGACTTCAGAAACGTTGGACCTTCATCAAAAGTGATGGAAAAGAATTATGCACTTGTAAGAAAACATATTTCTTCTTTCTGCTATCTTTTCTCTGCAAATCGTCTTAGTGATTTCAGAGATTAAACATGGATGAATGAAGCAGAATCTGGTGCTTGAAAAATCAAAAACTTGTTGGTTTTTCAAAATGACGATGACAGTCTGAAGTTGTAAAATTGCTTCTGCATCATATTTTTCTGAGACTAGGGGCACAGCAGGGGAGCATATTTTAAGTAAGGAGGTGGTACTGGGATGCCACTCAGGTCTCTTTCCTTTCCCATCTTCCAGCAGACAGAGAGATGTAATATAAAACCCACAGACCACTCCGTTATCTCATCTGCCAGCTTGGTCTCACTCTTCAGAAGAAAGGAGTCCTTTGTGTTAAGAGAAGAAATAGTAAGAGTAGATGTTGGGCAAGCTGGATAGTTTTGTATGGTGAAACAGTGAGAACAGTGCAGTAACCCCTAAAACCAGGACAGAAGAGCATCTTGTTTTGGTAGGTGCTTGTACCAGTATCTGATAAACAGTATGTCCTCTGCATTCAAGTTCTGGCTGTTCATAGTAAGAAGCCAGCACCTGAGAAGAGAAAATAAAAATTAAGGACACAAAATATCTTGCCTTGTACCCAAGATTCTATACAGATCAGTGCTACAACTAGGTTTCAAAAAAAGCCTCACTGAAAATGTGGTGAAAAGAAACAGAGGGATGCTTTCAGTGCATACAACTGGTATGAGTGAAGTGACAGTACATGAGGTTATACTTCTTGAAAGAGTTATTTAACTTTTATATAGGCGGGTTTTCCAAAACACCTATGCAAATCTTTTGATCCTAAAAGCCTTTAAAAACCTGATGGCAGGTGCTTATGTTAACTTTGAAAATGGAGCTACCTTCTTAGCCACTTTTTTCTTTATTTTTATGAATTTAAAAGGATAGTGGGTTTCAAAGCAAGGTCACATCTTGTATATTCAGATGTAAAAGGCAGGGATTTGACCGGGAATGAAAACTAGTGCAGCAGTTGATGAAAGGAGACCAGCTCCTTTCCTCCACAAAAAGGAGTGTTACAAATTTCAGAATCTCTCTAAGGCATGTGATGTTGCTACCATGACACGAATGATGAGAGGCAGGCTAAAGGGATTAGGAAAAGGACCTGGGAGCGTTTGTTGACAGACAGCTGAGTATGAGCCAGGAGTGTGTCCAGGTGGTCAAGAAGGCCAATAGCATCCTGGCTTATATCAGGAATAGTGTGACCAACAGGACTAAGGAAGTGACCATCCCCCTGTACTTGATACTGGTGAGGCTGCACCTTGAATACAGTGTTCATTTTTTGACCCCTCACTACAAGAAAGACATTGATGTGCTGCAGCACAGCCGAAGAAGGGTAATGAAGCTGGTGAAGAGTCTAGAGAACAAGTCCTTTGAAAAGCAACTGAGGGAAATCGGGTTGTTTAGCCTGGAGAAAAGGAGGCTGGAGGGAGACTTTATTGCTCTCTACAATTACCTAAAAGCTGGCTGAAGAGAGGTGAGGGTAGATCTCTTCTCGTAAGTAACAAATGAGCGAACAGCCACAAGTTGCACCAGGGGAGGTTTAGACTGGATATTAGGAAAAATTTCTTCAGCGAAAGGGTTATCAAGCGCTGGAATAGACTGCCCAGGGAAGTGGTTGACTTGCTATTCCTGGAGGTATTTAAAAGATGTGTAGATGTGGCACTTAGGGGCATGGTTTAGTGGTAGACTTGGCAGTGTTAGGTTAGACTCAATCTTAAAGGTCCCTTCCAACCTAAATGATTCTATAATTCTATGTTTCTAAGTCTTCCATTACCTAAAGTGTTTGTAGTTATTATCTCAGATCAGTATCCTCTTTAAAAATATCTCTTAGTCAAAGTAAATTGGATTCAGGCCACTCGGGATTTGCCCTTCCTCTCAAGGTAATAAACACAACTATCGCCTTGATCGATTTAGCAACCTTGTTA
This sequence comes from Chionis minor, assembly GCA_013398295.1. NCBI lineage: Eukaryota > Metazoa > Chordata > Aves > Charadriiformes > Chionidae > Chionis > Chionis minor. The sequence continues at coordinate 118,370 of VZSF01003408.1, forward strand.
TCTTAAGGACAATTAGGTAAAAGAGACAGGAGGAATTATGCCATTAAAAACCCTTTCAAGTGAATCTTCCCTATTTTTTGTAGCTAGTGCAATACCAAAAGAAAATTTGGTGAAAGTAAAGATCATGACATTTAGAAGCAAACTCTAGTCAACTGCTTATTTTTGTGTTACATATATATGATGGAGTGCACACAAATATGTTCCAGAAGCAAATGGCTCTTGAGAAATGACTGCACTGTACACTTGCACAATTGAAAGTCCTCACCATTTGGATAGTAAGGAGTCAGTTCTTAAACTTGCTTGCCTTCAGCATCAGGAAGTCACATCCACCTCAAGAAAATTATGGGCAATTTTTATAGTTTGTGTCTATGGCTTAGAAGGTTTTGTCTTCCACCTTGGCTCCTTCTACAACAATCTGACTGACAACAACATCTTCCTGTGCCTAATGAATGTCAAGGAGCAAAATTCCAAGGATGTTGATTTCTCAGACTCCTTTTTTTATTCTCTTTTTCCTTCATATGAAAAAACTTTGAGGACCTCACGTGCCAGGCTTTTCTTTATCCTGTTATTCTTCCAGTTATTTTTAAAATTTATTTAAGACGCTTTGCTCTCATTTTATCCCATGTCCCCCAACTTAAAGCAGCTTGTGCTGGCAGGTTCACACAGATACCTAGAACTAGCTTTTTCTTTACAAATAAACAGTTCTGCACCCTATAGCATTAACATTTAGCAGTGGCTGTACAATAAACATAAACATGTATTTAATGAGGAGAGGAAGCTTTCATAAGGCTCTCTTTTATTAGAGAAGAAATACTTAGCATAATTACTCGTTTTCGAGGCTGGAATAGTTTTTGCCGTTACGGGCTGAGGAGGGGCTTGTGCCGCTACACTGCAGGGAGGGCAGCTGGTGCCAATCTCGGGACGGGCGGCGGTCACGGCGGCGACATGGCCATTACTGCGGCCTGCGGAATGGCAGGTGCAGACGGGGGACGCAGCTCTCGCTTTTACCCCGGGCTGGGGAGCAACATTTGCCGGTGCAGGCGGGGACTTGTCTTCCGCCGGTAAGGGTGGTGGCGTGGCTTTCACCGCTACGGGGGGCGGGGGGGTGGCTGGGGCGAGGCTGGGGCTGATACGGACAGGGCAGTAGCTTCTACGGATGCAGGCGGAGGCGTGGCTTCTGGGGTTTGAGTGGCAGCAGCGCATTGCTACCCTGTAGCTACTCCCGCACCAGTATTTCATAGGAAACCACCCTGTAACGCATTCAGGAAAACCTACAACAAAATAATGATTTTAAGAAAGTAACATTCCTTTTCGAAACAGCCCAAAAGGTTTCTTTCCCCTAGCTCTGTTAGTGTCACTTTGGCATAAGCATTATAAGGCAACGTAAACCTTCCCCAGGAAAACCAAAAGTAAAATTAGTACTAGAATCCATCACGTGATGCCTGAGATACAAAGGTAGAAGCATTATCCAAGTAACGGTATCATACTTCTGAATACCAAAAGACACCAAAAGAGCACATTTAAACCATCTTATAAAAATACAAAAAGCAATAAACCATGCAACACGTTCAGCAGGTTAAGCAGAGTTGCATCAATTAACTTCAAATAAACCTCTCCAAAGGCATGATTTCACTTAAGAAGAACACGATGTGAACTGCCTGTCAAACTGGAATTCAAACTACTCAGGCAATCTATCACAGCTCTGATTGAACCTCACACTGGGCGCCAATAAATCTGTCGTGGTTTGGGATGGACTGGCTACTCAGGCAAAATGACAGAAGCTCTCCCCCGCCTCTCTCTTCAAGGAGAGTNTAAACCTCTCCAAAGGCATGATTTCACTTAAGAAGAACACGATGTGAACTGCCTGTCAAACTGGAATTCAAACTACTCAGGCAATCTATCACAGCTCTGATTGAACCTCACACTGGGCGCCAATAAATCTGTCGTGGTTTGGGATGGACTGGCTACTCAGGCAAAATGACAGAAGCTCTCCCCCGCCTCTCTCTTCAAGGAGAGTGGGGAGAGAGAGACTTAAAAGTTTAGAAGGAACTAAACTATTTTAATGAAATATTAATAAAAAAATAGAAAGAAAACAATGGCATACATACAAAACCGTATCAAGCTCCCAGGACGACATTTGTGTGAAAAGAGGTGCTTTTGAGAATGAGGAGCAGGAGAAGGCAGCCCGCCCCACTCTTTGTGCTGCAATGCATGTGTCTCCAAGAGACAGTGAAGGGAAGCTCTGGCTTTCCCTCCTGGCTCTTTTGGTTTGGGAGGAATTGCTGGACATTTAGTGTTTTTGAGGCCGGCTACCCTGAGTGTGAAAAGAGGTGCTTTTGTGAATGAGGAGCAGGAGGAAGCAGCCAGCCCCGCTCTTTGTGCTGCAATGCATGTGTCTCCAAGAGACAGTGAAGGGAAGCTCTGGCTTTCCCTCCTGGCTCTTTTGGTTTGGGAGGAATTGCTGGACATTTGGTGTTTGTGAGGCCGGCTAACCTGAGTGTGAGGAGGTGCTTTTGAGTATGAGGAGCAGGAGGAAGCAGCCAGCCCCACTCTTTGTCTCCACTCCTCCGATCTACACAAGAGATAGCAAGGCCAGTCCTAATTGTTCTTTGAGCACAGAGACTTTACTTCATTTACCAAATTCCACATCTCCCAGGCTGCCTGTCCTTGCTTCTGCCCTATGTAGTCTTCCTTTTTCTGTTTGAGATTGTCCCGGAGCTCTTTGTTCATGCCTCCTGACGTTCTTGCCTGACTTCCTCTTTGTCGGGATGCGTTCATTAGCGCAGGTTGTCCTTGAATATTAGCCAGCTTTCTTGGGCTCCTATTCCTTCCAGGGATTTATCCCACTTTACTCCATCAAGCAGACTCCTGAAGAGGCTCTCCTGAACTCCCGGGTAGCAAGCTTACTGCATGTCCTCCGTGCTGCCCTAAGGATCTCAAACTCCACCATCTCATGTTCACTCCAGCCAAGTCTGCCCTTAAGCGTGACATTCCCCACCATTCCCTCACCAGCTGGTGAGAACAGGGTCCAGCATAGCAACTCTCCTTGTTGTGTCCTCTGTCACTCGGAGAAGGAATTTATCGTTGATGCATTCCAGGAACCTCCTGGATTGCTTATGGCCTGCTGTGTTGTACTTCCAACAGATACCGGGGTGGTTGAAGTTCCCCATGAGGCTTGTGAACGTGAGGCTGCTCCTACCTGGCTATAGAGGGCCTCATCCACTCAGTCTTCCTGGTCAGGTGCCCTGTAGCAGACTCCCACTGTAACATCCCCCGTCCCTGCACTCCTTTTGATCTTGACCCATAAGCTCTCCGTCAGCTCCTTAACCGCCCTCAGGCAGAGCCCCATGCACTCCAGCTGGTCCTTGACATAGAGGGCAACGTCCTCTCCTCATCTCTCTTGGCTGTCTTTCTGCCTGAAGAGTCTGTATCCATCCATTTCAACACTCCATTCATAGGAGCCATTTCACTATGTCTCTGTGATGCCAGTTAGATTGTAGTCTTACAGGCATGCACACGTCTCTAACTGCTTTTTTGTTCCTCATGCCACATGCATTCGCATACAGGCATTTAAGTTGGGTCCTCAGTGAATCTATCTCCCTGTGTGGAGTGGCTATTTTTCCTGTCAGCTGTACCCCAGGTGCTCTCCTGCTGACCTGACATCTCCAGGTTCCGAGCCTCTACTACTGGTATTACCATTGCATTGGTAGGAGTGGGATGGATTCCGGTTCCCCTCCCCCAGCAACTCCAATCTAAAGCCATTTTCACAAGGTTGGTAAGCCTCTGACCAAAGGTTTTCTTCTCCTTTTATGATAGGTGAACCATATCCCGCTCCAGTAGACCAGGTTTCTCAAAGTGAGTCCCATGATCTAAGAAGCCAAACCGCAGATTCGCCTGGCCCTATCAACCCCCTTCCCTTTGACCAGGTGGATTGACCAAAAAAACTCCCTGCGTTCCAGAGCCCCTGACCACTGCTCCCAGAGCTTTATAATCTTTTTCGATAGTCTTCAGGCTGCTCCCAGTTGCTTCACTGGTGCCCACATGGAACAGCAGTAGTGGATAGGATAGCAGTAGTGGATAGTCAAAGGACTGCATTAGGCTTGGCACTCTCTCAGTTACATCCCTGATATGAGCCACAAAAAAACAGCACACCTCTCTACAGACTGCATCAGGCCAGCAAATGGGTGCCTCTGTAACTGTCAGAAGAAGAGTCATCTACAACTGTCACCCATCACTTTTTATAGAAACTGGAATATAGAATAAGACTATATAATTAACATTAATACTAAAGAACCAGCATTGATCCGTATACCAATATAAAATATACAAGGATTATACTCAGCCAATTATATCAGTAGGAAGCTGTGCACTCCCAGCAGTGGAGAGCAAATGTAGGATACTTGCAAGTGCTACAGCTTTAGGAGGAAAGGAGGGCCTCAGGAGTCTGGCAAGAAGTTCTCAGGATCACAGACATCAAGGAAGAGAGAGAACTTCTCAGCAAACTTTCTAACTTATATTAAATGTGATATTCATGGTGTGAAATAATCCTGTTGGCCAGCTTGGATCAAGTGCACGGTGCTCACTCTTCCTCATCCTTGCACCCGGCTAGCTCAAAAACACTGAGACCTGGAAACCCATATACCGTAGCTGGCTATAAAGTAAATATTTTCACAAATTCAGATAACAGAGTCTTCTAAAATGCAATGTTCCCAAGCATTAGAAGATAAATTATTCCTGTGTCACTCAAACCAGGACAATACTTTAACAGATGTTTCATGTATTTTAGCTTATAGCCTAATTTGCAGGTTTAGTTGGAAATTCTCAGAATAAGAATTCTGTTCTCAGAAAGTAAGTTCTGTAAAGCTGAAGGAGGTGCACTTTGTTATGTATCGGTAATATGGTGGTTTACTCCCTGTGACAAGAACAAAACTGCCTTCAGACCCAGCTAGGGAGTTGGCAAGAGTACCTTCATAGTGAAACCTCCCTGGGAGTAGGCTGATCCCAGCGTCCAAGGACACTTTTTTCCTTAACTACAGTTAATTTCTGTCCTCACAATCAATGTCAGTGTGGTTTGTTCTTTGAACCCCATGAGGTTACAGTCTCTGTCTTGTATCCCATTCCTTCATATTCTCTGGACATTGTTAGTCTTCTGAGATTACTTTATAGGTGAAATTCCCAGCTGCTGTTTCTGCAAAGCCTGCGCCAGCGTTACAAGTTTCTCGTAGCTTTTCTTCTATAGCTTGGCAGATTCTTTTACTATAGGTATGTCACGCTCTGACTCCCATGAGCATCTAAATTATTTATTACTTTTTAATAACCCTTCCCAAATGCCTTTAACTCCAGTTGCTATTTGATCTAGACTTATTGCTACTATAATTTCACCAAAATAGTGTCCTGGAGCTCTGAGGGCAAGATCTGTCAAAACCGCGTATTGAATATCACCCTTTTTGCTACTGACAGTTCCACAACAAAAGGCCTAATCTGCATTTCCTCTTTGAAGTGAACTGTATTCCATCCATTCTACTTTTCTGTGCAGAAGCTGTGTAAATAGGCATAACTAACCACCAAATTCTTTTGACCAGGGAACTTTAAGATACAAGATGTTTTGCATGCTGGCTTTACTTAAATATAGAGTGGAGTCTGGATTTTGTACTAACATTAGTCTTCAAAACTTATCAGCTTTGGGATTTAGGAAGGAATTTTTTGCTTCCTATGAATAGGAGTTTAACTTCTGAGTTTGTTTATTCTTTTAGCTCCACATCAAGCCCTGTAGACTTGATTCTTTCTGACAGAAAGCAGAGTAAGATAGTGTTCTTAAGGAATACCAGTTATCTGGTGGCTGTCCAGTGGCTGTTTTCTTGCTGTCCTACTTACTTAAAACAATTACTATATTTGGGTCAGAAAGGGTCATTTTGTCCTCTTCAGTAGTACTGAAGACAGACCACTTCCTGAAACTCTGGGGCTTGTAGTAATCACATGTCTTTTGAGCAGGGCCCAAGGTCACTGGCAATATCTCAGTTGCTTGTGACCCTTTCCTCTGGTATGCTATGGCTGCGGCTTTTGAAGATGATTTTGATGGACTTCCAAGTTGTCTGGTGTCCTGTGTCTGGGAGGTACTGGATGAACGGATGGTCCTGACAAACGTGCTCTGGTGAAAAACTGAGGCTTGAAAATCACCTCTAATAGACATGGACCAACAGCCCAAGAAAGAGAGGGAATGAAGTAATTTCTCCTTGGCTTAGTGTCTTGGCACAAATGCCTTATGAACACAAATGCCAAGGCAGGAATGCAATCACCTACCCTACGTAGGTGAAATTCCCAGTATATTTAACTAAGAAAAATCAGGGAATATTTCCACTTCTAGGCCCAGGGAAGTTCTGCCTTGCAGCAGGTTTGTGTCCTTGCTGTAGCCTGAGTTTTTTGGTACCGATAAGCGCTTGAGTTCACACTGCCTTTCTTCCAGGTGAACACATTTTCCTCTGTCTGACTGCCTGTTTTCTACAGAATTTATAGAAACTTTATGTTTTTCTTCTCCATCAAATCCGTTTCAGTTCAACTGATTCCAAAGTTACAAGAGAGGGAAAACTGACCGATTGGAGTCACAGAAGCCCTCTTTCCTGGAGAAAAGGATAAATGGAAAACAGGATAAAAGAATGCTTCATCCTGGTAGTTATTGACTCTCACTGTGAATATCTGTAACAAATAACATGATGCAGCAGGGAAATGGCTAGAAAAGTGCAGGAAAAGCTACATCTACTGTCAGGCTGTCATACAACAGACAGATCCATATGCAATGCCAGGTAAGATTGACACAAACACTTATTAGAAATTGTATTGAGACATACTTACCAGAAAATACTTGGGTGTCATTTGGCAACGCAGGCCCAGGTTTTTTAGCTACATACATAGAATGGTAACTTACAGCAAATTGTCCAATTCATTTCTGTGGGAGAACCTTTTTTGTTTGCATTGGCATGGTAGTGAGGAAACCACTTTGGTGACCTATGGTGTTTCATATTTTCTGAGTAGAAATAGGGATTTTTGCATATGAATAGTTATGTAACATGTCAGGATGTTTCCTATGGTTGTGTTACTTGGTATTACTTAGTAATGCTAACATTTTGTTCCTTGCTGTCTGGGATTTTGTGTGAATTTGGCCTCCATACTCTGTCCGTTAATCTCCAGAAAATAGGCAGTGATCCAGTGTCTGAAATATGCAGTGCCTGCAGCTCTGAACGGATTGATGTGATCATAGCTGGCAGTGCTTCAGAAAGTCAGGTATTTGCAAAAAGGACAGCAGAAAGGACACATCCTTTCCTGAACCATTTACAGTGCTAGGCATAGGCAGCCTTTTTCCCTTTATTTAGAATTTCATTTAAATGAATAAACCTAAAACTGTGAAAGATCTAGAAAAATTCCAGCTAACTTTGACAGTCTGCCAAGGCCCAAAGTCTTAAAACCCCCTAAAGGTAATACAGCTCAAAAGTATGCAATTTTTAAGATACTGAAGCAGGATCAGAGCACAAGTTTGGCCTGTATCATTGCAGTAATTTAAATTACTGCTTCTCAGCTGCTAGCAGCCTCCTACTAAGGACAATAGGCCTTCTGCATCTGGTTGAGGTATTCTGCTGCACATACACTGGAGTGCTCCCAGCAAACAATCAGCATTGTATTTAATTTTCCACTGAAAATTAGTTTCTTTCTCTTCACATGCTTCCTCTTGCCACTAAGAGTTAGTGTTTTTTGAAAGAGAGAAGGAAATTAAATTACTTCAAAAAACAAGATTGATGGGCCAGAGGAAAAAGGAAGATTGAAATTCTCAGCTGTTCTCCAAGGTGATTAAATTCTAATTGCAGGAAGTGCATTGTATTGAACCTGCAGGCTGTGCTAGAATGGGCCTATAAGCTCCAAAAGGAACACAGGTATCTGTAGTGCATGTACTTACTGCTTTAGGCAGCCTTGTATCAAGTGGGCACAACTGAATAATGGGAAGGGCTGACATTGTAATGATTCCTGCTCTCTCTCATTATTCCAAAACCATAGGAGACACCCCTGAACTTGCCTCCTGACTTATTGTTTCATTACAGATCCTGAGAAGGGCTTGGCTAACTTTCGTCTGGCACTACTCATTTCAGTTACATAAATGACATTCTTAGTTATCCCCATTTCCTAGGACATCTGCCTGTAGAGGAGTCTGGGGGCTCTCTTCTCTCACAGCTACTACTGAAGCCAGACCTAAGTATGAGCTAGCCTGGAGTCAAATCCTCACTTTCTTGCCCAGGAAAGCCAACCTGCTAGACTCTTACACCAAGCCTACAATTTGCAGGAGTGACTAGTGATTCTGAGTGTCTAAAGCCCAGGAGTATCCCCTGCATAAGCCTTGTTCTCTTTAGAGAAAAACAGGTTGAGTTCTACGAGTTTCATGAGGAACAGTGTCAGAACAATGCTATCAGCTGAGTATCCCAACCTGTTTTAATGCCTTTGTGTCTGTTTTAGTGAACATAGGATGGTCAGAACAGCTGTCAAATGTTGTCTCTATTTGCACCAGAATGGTAAGAAAGATACAGGAGCAAACACCGAGACAGACGGTTTGAACCTAATTTATCCTAGGGATCCATTATTTTCTAGCACCTATATGCTTAATTTTGCAAAAGGACGGAACTATTCGTAATTCTGCTTTAAGTAAAAATAAACCTAAGGTTGCTGCCGTTTTAGTTTGCCTCTGAACATTTATGAAAAGCTATGAACTCTATTGGGTCGTTCACAATAGTACCCATTAATTTCTCTGGCTTTTCAAGGCTTATATAGTTATTTCCTCTGGTTGTTGCATATGCACAAACTGTAATGACGAATGCTTCCTGCAGTTCACAAAAAGATCATGAAACTGAACCTAGTTTTAAATTTTATGATCTAGACTATGTTTTATCTGTTGGGAAAAACTAGCACAATTTGCTTTGGTTTGTCATATGATATCAAAGGGAAAGACATGTTTAATCATTTTTTCCAAAGACGTAATGAATTTTAATTGCAAATAATTTTCAACTACATAACAATATTTGGGATTTCTTCCTTTATAGCATCATTGCAATTAGATGATCTGTATAATAAAAGGATGGGAGCTGCTGACTTCTTTTGAATAGTGTCATTCACAAAGTTACATGAAGGGAAAAAAGCAGAAGAATGAATTTCTTATTTCTGAATGGGTAAAATTCATTAAGTACTTGCTGACTGGGTAATATCAGAGCAAAGACTTAAAGAATTTACCTTGTCAAGTCAGTTTACATAAATAATTGTGAAATAAAACTGGAGAATAACATGGCTATTTTATTCAAATAGCTGCTCTGATAACAAGTACTGCTGCTACTCAAATTCCAACAGAGCTGGTACAAGTTGCCCCGGTGACTGGGAAGCAGAAAAAGATCACCTGTCCCATATGACAAAGAGCAGATCAACCCAGATAGCTTGGGAGAGAGTTCCGATGGAGAGCCAGAAGCTGAGAAGCAATTATTAACTAACCAGTCAATTACTAACCAACCAGGTAGCTTGCACTAAGTGCTTGTTCCAATTTTCAAAAGTTCCATCCCCTGTTGCTTTCAGGGTGGTTTTTAACAGTCCACTGTATCACTTAATTTTCCCAGAAGCTGATGCATGAGAGGAGATATGATATGATGATATATCCACTCAGTGCGTCTTTTAGTCCAATTACTTAATAGATTGTTTTTAACATGAGTCCCACTATCTGACTCAATTCTTTCTGGAGTGCCACGTTGCCACAAGACTTGCTTTTCAAGGCCCAGGATGGTATTCCAGGCAGTGGCACGGGGTATGGCATAGGTTTCCAACCATCCAGTTCTTGCTTCCACCATTGCAAGCACATGGCACTTAACCTGGCACGCTTGAGGGAGTGTGATGCAGTCAATTTGCCAAGCCTCACCATACTTGTATTTCAACCATCGTCTCCCATACCAAAAAGGTTTTAACCATTTAGCTTGCTTGATTTTGGCGCATGTTTCACAGTCCTGGATAACCTGCACAGTAGCCTCCATGGTTAAATCCATCCCTTGGTCACGGGCCCATTTATATGTTGCACCCCTTCCTTGATGACCTGAAATGTCATGGGCTTACCGAGCTAAGAATAGTTCACCTTTATGTTCCTAATGCAAGTCTGTCTGGAAAATTTTAGCAGCCTGGTCCACTTGCTGATGGTTTCGATGTTCCTTGGTAGCCCAACTCATGGGTACATGTGGATCTATGTGCCATACCTTTATGACTAGTCTCCCTAGCCAGGCAGCAACATCTTGCCACAATTCAGCAGCCCAGATGGGTTTACCTCTGCGCTGCCAGGTCCACTGTTTTAACCATCCCCACAGAGCATTTGCCACCATCCATGACTCAGTATAGAGATAGAGTATTGGCCCCTTTTCTTGTTCAGCAAAGTCTAAGGCCAGCTGGATGGCTTTTACCTTTCCAAATTTACTCACCTTTCCAATTGACCCGTCCTTCAGCACCTTCTGTGACTCACCGTATAGGACTCCACACATCAGCTTTCTACCCTGGATGCTTTCCTACAACACAAGATCCATCAGTAAACAAAGCATATTGTTTCTTGTTATCTGAGAGTTCATTATATGATGAGGCTTTCTCCACATGTGTTACCACCTCCTTTGGTAGCATTCCAAAGTCTTTGCCTCTGGGCATTTTGTGATTACTTCTACGATTCCTGGATGATTCGGTTTTCCTATTCGAGCTCACTGAGTGATTAAGGCAGCCCTCTTACTCTAGGTAGCATTGGTTGCATGATGAGTACCTTACCCTTGGACATCCAGCTCATCACTGGTAATCAGGGCACCAGGAGGAGCTGTGCATCAGTACCAATTACCTCTGAAGCAGCTCAAACTTCTTCATATGCTGCCAAGGTTTCTTTCTCAGTTGGAGTATAGTTGGCCTTGGAACCTTTGTATCCTCAATTCCAGAATCATAGGGATTGACCTCAAGTCTCCCCCGGTCCTTCCTACCAGAGGCTCCAGTTAGGGCCATTGTCTCCAGCTGCAGTGTACAGCACATTTTTAATGTCCTGTCCTGTTCGGACTGGTCCAAGGGCTACTGGACCAGTAGCCCTTTTTTGCTCAAAAACTTGTCATTGATCAGGATCCCACATAAACTCATTTTTCTTTCGAGTCACTTCATAGAGAGGTTTTACAATTTGACTATAACCTGGAATATGCATTCTTCAGAAACCCACAACACTTAAGAGGCTTGTGTTTCCTTTTTGTTAGTAGGTGGGGACATAGTTGGGCTCTGGTGACACCCATCTTGCCACTTAATTCCCAACAACCGGATGTCTTGTGCAGGTGCCTTGATCTACTCCAGAGCCATGACTTCCTGCCTCCTCCCCCAGTTTGCTCCCTCCAATAGACTGGGCATGTCTTGGAATGGCATGGAATACCTGTACTGTGCCAGGAATTAACCCTATCCCCACCAGAAAAAGAATGCAGTTCAACTAAAAGAAGCATCATGCTCACATTCCCTCCTGCTGGGGGAATTCAACCACCCTGACCTTTGCTGGTAAAGTGGCCCAGCAAGATGCAAGCAGTAGCGGAGACCCTTGGTGTGCACTGAGGATAACTTCCTAATCTAGGTGACAGAAAGCCCAACCAAAGGAGATGTGTTAAACCTGTTGCTCACTGTTACAGAGGAACTTACTGGAAAGGTCAAGATGGGTGGTAGCCTGGGCTGCAGTGATCATGCTCTGATGGATTACATGATTCTGAGGGATACAGGCTGGGTTAAAAGTATAGTCAAGGCTCTAAATTTTATGACAGTGAACTTTCAGTTGTTTAAGCATAGGAAAGTGAACTTTCAATTGTTTAAGCAACTGGCAGACGGGATCCTCTGGGAAACTGCCCTCAGGAAAAAAGAAGCAGGAGAGAGCTGTCGGGTATTTGAAGACATTTTTATTGGAGCACAAACACTCTTGATTCCCATGTGTAAGAAACCAGGCAAACAAGACAGGAGACCAGCATTGCTGAGTAAGGACCTCCTGGCCAAATTGAAAGAGGGAAGATAAGGAGGGAAGAGGGAACTATGTTCCAGGCACAGGCAGTGGAATCAGGGCATACATCCTGAAAATATAGGGATACTGCCCAGGAGTGTAGGGATAGGATCAGGAAGGCATGTGAAGAATAGTAGAAAGGGTTTCTACAGGTACATTAGTCAGAAAAGGAAGGCAAAGGAAATTGTAAATCCCTGATAAATGAGACAAAGGACATGGTGACAACTGACAGGCTGAAGTACTCAACAGCTTTTTTGCCCCACTTTTCATTGATAGTTGGTCTTCCCACTTCCCTCAAGTCCCTGAATCTCAAGTCAGGGACTGTGGGAATGATGTCTCACCCATTATAGGAAAAGATCATGTTTGAGCCTACCTGAGGAACATGAACATACACAAGGTCATCGGACCCGACCGGATGCATTCCAGGATCTGGAGGGAACCAGCTGATGTAGTCACTAAACTACTTTCCATCATATTTGAAAAGTCACGGCACTGTGGTGAAGTCCTCAGTGACTGGAAAAAGGGAAACATCACACCTATTTTTAAAAGGGTAAAAAGGGAAGCTCTGGGAACTACCAACCTGTCAGTTTCTGTGCCTGGGAAGATCATGGAACAGACCTTCCTGAAAGCTATGACAAGGCTCATTGATGACGGGGGCGGGAGTGGGATTAGAGACAGCCAACAGGGACTTCACAAAGGGCAAATTGTGCCTGACCAGCCCAGTGGTCGTCTTTGATGGAGTAACTGTTTGGGCAGATTATGGAAGAGCAACTGGGATCTACCTTGACTTCCGTAAGACACAGTCCCACACAACATCTTCTTCACTAAATTGGAAACATACAGATTTGATAGATGGACTATTACATGGACTAGGAATTGGCTGGATGGTTGCATCCAAAAAGATGCAGTCAAATGCTCAATGTCCAAATGGAGATCAGTAACAAGTGGTGGCCCTCAGGGGTCCATACCGAGACTGGTACTGTTCAATATTTATTAATGACATAGACAGTGAGGTTGAGCACACCATCAGCAAGTTGTGGATCACACCAAGCTGAGTGGTGCAGTTTTTATACTAGGGGGAACGGATGCCATCCAGGGGGACTTTGACAAGCTGGAGGAGTGGGCCCATGTGAAATTCATGAAGTTCAACATGGTCAAGTACAAGGTCCTGCACCTTATACTAGGGGGAACGGATGCCATCCAGGGGGACTTTGACAAGCTGGAGGAGTGGGCCCATGTGAAATTCATGAAGTTCAACATGGTCAAGTACAAGGTCCTGCACCTGGGTCAGAGCAATCAGCAGTATCAGTAGAGACTGAGGGATGAATGGACTGAGAGCAGCCCTATAGAAAAGGACTTGAGGATACCCAGTGAATGAAAAATTAGACATGAGACAGCAATGTACACTTACAGCCCAGAAAGCCCACTGTATCCTGGGCTGAATCAAAATAAGCTTGGCCAGCATGTTGTGGGAGCTGATTCTCCCCCTCTACTCTGATCTGGTGAGACCTCACCTGATGAATTGCCTCCAGTGCTGAGGCCCCAAGCACAAGAAAGATGTGGGCCTATAGTGCAGGTCCAGAGGAGGGCCACAAAAATGATCTGTTTGCTGGAACACCTCTCCTGTGAAGAAGAGGTGGGGTTGTTCAGGCTGGAGAAGAGAAGGCTTTGGGTAGGGCTTATTGTTGCATTTCAATACCTAAAGGGAGATTATAAGAAATTTGGAGATGTTTTACCAGCCCTGTAGTGACAGGAAAAGGGGCAACAGTTTTAAACTCAAAGAGGGAAGATTTAAATTGGATATAAGGAACAAATTCTTTATGATGCAGGTCGTGAGACACCAGAACAGGTTGCCCAGAGAAGTTGTCTTCAAGAAGATGCTTCATTGCTGGAAGTGTTCGTAATCAGGCTGGATGTGGCTTTGAGCAACTGGATCTAGTGAAAGATGTCCCCACCAATGGCAGGGGCATTTGACTAGATGACATGACCATTCTTTCTTTATTATTTTATATTGAAATAATTCTTTAAAAGATCATTTCCTCAGATTTTTTATGAAAAAAATTATTTCGTCAGCAGTTCTATTATAAGACACACATAAGACTGACAACTTGAGAGGTGGCAGAGGGCTATAAACCTGTTAAAAAGGCTCCAATGAAAACGGAGAAGTTCCAAGTCTGACAATTGAATTATTTGTAGTGCAATCTGAGCTTCCTAATTAATATGCTAAATTTCATTGGTTTCCTTTGGAAGTGTGGATCTCTTTCTTCAAATACAGTCTTTGTCCTGAGTGTCGTGGTTTGGGCTAGATTGGCCCAATCAGGCAGAACGACAGATGCTTTCTCTCCTGCTCCACCTCAAAAGGAGGCGAGAGAGAGAGAAAAAAGAGGGACTTAAGAGTTTAGAAGGAACCAAACTACTTTAATGAAATATTAATAACAAAATAATAAAATGTATACCAAAAAAAAGCATTACCAATGTCAATTGTAGCATAACACCTGGCTGCCTTTGACTCCAGTTCATACTGAAGTTCTAGCATGTCTGGCACAGCAGCAGTCAGTAGTGGTGTGACTTCATTGAGGCTACGATAGTTAATCTGCAGTCTCTGTCAGACTTTTGCACTGGCCATCTGGGGCTGTTAAAGGGTGAGCGAGGTCTTGCTGATCACTCCTTGGCTCTCTAGCCAACAAATCAGGTTATGGATTGTAGCAACCAGAGAGTCTTGGCTGCTGCAATATTGTCGTCAATGCACCGTGGCAATAGCAATTGGCACCTTCTGATCTTTAACTCTCAGCAGTCCCACAACAGAAGGGTCATCTGAAAGATCCAGTAGACAGCTGTGTAATGTCCTCAGTGTCTACAGCTGCTACACCAAAAACCCATTGATACCCTTTTGGGTCCTTAAAATGCCCTCTCTTGAAGAAGTCCATACCAAGGATGCACGGAGCATCTGGGCCAGTCACAATGCGGTGTTTCTCCCAGTCATTCCCAGTTAGGCTCACTTCAGCCTCTAATACAGTCAGTTCTTGAGAACCTCCTGTCACTCCAGAGATAGTGACAGTTTCTGTCTCTTTATGATTCAATGGCAACAGGGTACACTGTGCACCAGTATCCGCTGGGGCTTTACACTTCTGTGGCTCCAATGTGCCAGGGCATCGAATCCACACAGTCCAATATACTGGGTTATCCCTCTCCTCCTCCTGGCTGGAGGCAGGGCCCCTCTAATGTTGAGCATCGTACCCATGATTGGCAGATGGGTTCCTACCTGGTCCGAAGGATCACCCACCATAGGTCGGAGCAGCTGTCCTCCAGGAACATTTCACTCTTCTTTCTGCTTTAGCTTGCAACTCAAGCACCCGTGCCAGTAGAGTTGGGATAGGTTGTCCCTCCCATTTCCTCATATCCTCCCCATAGTTGCAGAGGCAAAGACACAAGAAATCTCGGAATGAGTTTTGTTTCTCTTGAGTTTGTTTCGTAGAAGGCCATTTTTTCTTAGCAGTTGCAATGGGAACAGTGGAATTTTTCCTCTATTTTGGACAGTTTATCAAACAATCAAACATTTTCTCATTTTGCTCAACTATTTTCTCAGTCAATTTCTCAATTTTATCAGCCTTTTTTTTTGGCCTTTTTCTCGATTTTCTCAGACAGTTTTTCCATGGCAGCTGCAGTGAAAGAATGAGAGAGACTGTCCTCATACTGTCTTACCTTGTTAGTCACTTCATTTGCCATTGGTATGTCTGCATCAGATCCTCCCAGATCACTATTGACAATGTATGGGAATACATGGATGGTGCCCTCTGTACAAATTTTCTCAGTGTAGATTATTTGTGTGGCATTTCATCAGGGTCTACAATCGCTTGCCAGTCACCATAAATAACCTCTCGCACAGCTAGTTCTCTCAGGTACTTAATACCTTTTTCCATGCTGGTCCATTTGCTTGGATGGCATTCAATACCATCCTTAAAGGGATATCTATGCTCCACAGCTGACACTAGTCGCCTCCAGAAACTGAGGATGTTTGTCTTTCTACCAATCGCTTTATCAATACCTCCATCTCTGGCCAGGTTTCCCAACTGCCTAGCTTCTTTACCATCCAAATCAATGGTATCAGCCCCAATGTCCTAGCATTGGAGCAACCAGGAGATAAGTGCCTCACCTTCATGACAACTAAAATCCTTCCTCATATTTTGCAAATCCTTCATAGAGAAGGATTTAAGAGCTATCTCTACATCTGAGTCATCCTGTGCCTCCTTCATGGTTCCCAAGAAGGACCCTCTCCTGAATTTGCTTTAGAAGGAGCCTCTACTTTATCTGTTTTAAAAGTTCTCTTTCCTCTGGCTGGTTGAGAAGGAACCTCCCCTGGCTCTCCATCAGAATGCTCTCCCAAGCTATCTGGGTTGATTTGGCCCTTGTCATAAGGGACAGGTATATTTTTCTTGGTTCTTGTCATAAGGCACTGACCTTTCTGCTTCCTGGGGCTGTTGTCCACTGGGGCAACTTGCACCGGTTCTGACGGAATTGGAATAGCATCGGTACTCATGGTTGGAGAGCCACTGGAGTAACTTGTGCGGGGACGGGCGGTGGCGTGGCTGGTGCCGGTGCAGTTGAGGGGGCAGCCGGTGCCGGTCCAGAGGGGGCTGTCGTGACCTTTACCGCTGGCTGCGGAGTGGATGGTGCCGGCGGAGGGGTGGCTGGCAGTGTAGCCTGTGCTGCTATGGTTCCAGTGGGAGGGTGTAGGGGGGCAGCTAGTGCCACTACAGTGGGCGGGGCAGCTGGTGCCAGTTCAGACTGGAGATTAGTTCCTTGAATTTGAGTGGCAGCAGCGCATGTTACCCTATAGCTACTCCTGCACCGATATTTCAGCAAAAACCACCCCTGCAACACATTCAGGAAAACTAACAGCAAAATTGTGATCTTAAGAAAATAACAATCCTTATTGAAACAGCCCGAGAGGTTTCCATCCCCTAGCTTTATTGGTGGCAATTTGGCATTAGCATCAGAGGGCAAAGTAAACTTCCCTCAGGTAAAACCAAAAGTGTAGTTAGTAAACAGAATCTATCACGTAATGCCCAAGGTATGCAGGTAGAACAATATACTATATACAAAACCATATCAAATTCCGAGGATGACAGTCATGTCACCAGCAGGCACTGGGAAAGTCCCAGACTGGGCTCAGCGACAGGATTGAAGGATTCCAGGTCTGGATTCAGGAATGCACGTGTTGGGACCAAAGGCAGACGAACAGACAGAGTTCTCCCTAGATGCCAGCCATTGAAGAAAAAGGCCTGACCCTTTGGTCCCTCAGCTTTTATACTGAGCATGATGCAGATGGGATGGAATATCCTGTTGGTCAGTTTTGGGTCACCTGTCCTGTCTGCTCCTCCTCGCAGGTGCGACCTCTCTACGCTTTTCTGTTTCCGATCCTCCAACATAACAAATAACAAAGTTAGCTGACCTTGGTTGTTACAGCAAAAAGTATAAGCAAGAGTCTCTCTGCATACCATTCCTTGGCATCAACTATAAACATTGGTCTTATCACTCGAGAGGAAACACTTTTCTGCACAACATGCTGTTAATTTNTGATGCAGATGGGATGGAATATCCTGTTGGTCAGTTTTGGGTCACCTGTCCTGTCTGCTCCTCCTCGCAGGTGCGACCTCTCTACGCTTTTCTGTTTCCGATCCTCCAACATAACAAATAACAAAGTTAGCTGACCTTGGTTGTTACAGCAAAAAGTATAAGCAAGAGTCTCTCTGCATACCATTCCTTGGCATCAACTATAAACATTGGTCTTATCACTCGAGAGGAAACACTTTTCTGCACAACATGCTGTTAATTTCAGCAGTTGGAAGAGGCCTAGCTAAAAAGTAAAGTTACTAAACAAAGTTGGTCCTGTTTTACCTCAAACCGGGACAGTGGCTCTGTAGAGTGATGCCTTCTTTAGCATCTATTCAGCAAAGACTGACATCTGGACAGTTATCTGTTAGGCCACACGTTATCTGAGGAGCTGTCTTCATGCAACTGCTCTACCTGCCATACTATAAGTCAGCCAGAACTTAAACACGTTGTATGCTAGGCAAAAAACCTTCCTGACTTGCACATTAAGCCTTGTTGTGTTTCTAATCCCTGTTATCCAGCTGCTCTGGAAGAGAATATTTGTATCCTGAACCACCTCCTCTCTATCTGTTCCTTGCCAGGACAAGCTGGCCAAAGGAATATTCCATAGCATAGATGTTACGCTGAGTGCCAGAAATCTGTGATTGCTGGTCGTGAAAGGCTGGGCAGTCAATCATCGGGTGGTGAGCAACTGTATTGCATAATAGTTTTCTATGTTCTATTTTTACCATTACCATTACTATTTTAACTTCTGTTACTCTCCTATTAAACTGTCTCAACCCATGAGGGGTTTTTTCCTTTTTCTCCCCTTTCTTCCTATCCTACTGAGGGGACCGGGGAGTGAGTGATCCAGGCTATGTGTTCCTAGTTGCTGGCTGCGGTTAAACCGTATAATTTCAAATGAATTCTTTGCAATGAAAAGTGCAGCAGTTAGTGAAAAAGCTATGTTTATTTTGTGTATGTTTGTTTTCACACAATGCAAAGCCTCATTCCCCTCAAGCGGGCTCCTCATTAACCACTTCTGTCTGTACCTCTCAGGGAGTCCAACTCAAGATTGGACTTGACATCCAGCTGACAAGATCTCTGCTGCCCTCATGCTGCTGTGATGGTGTGAGTTTTGAAAAACAGATGACAATACCTAAATGCAAGAAGCCCAGCTCCAGGTCAAAGACTGTCAAAATAAAAACCAAGGATGACCTTGGAAAAGCCAGGAAAACAAAGAAAAACCCCACCCTAAACCATGCATTTTACTGCTGTAGCCAGATTATGGCTTTGTGGCTCTATGCAGCACTGTCTGTGCTTTCCAAATGAACTTGACTGCATTGCTTTGCAGAACAGTTACATAGAATAGTCTGGGCTGGAAGGCACCTTTAAAGGTCATCTAGTCCAACCTCCCTGTAATGAACAGGGACATCTTCAACTAGATCAGGTTGCTCAGAGCCCCATGCAACCTGACTTTGAACGTTTTCATGGATGGGGCACCTACCACCTCTCTGAGCAACCTGTTCCAGTGTTTCACCACCCTCACTCTAAAAAATTTCTTCCTTCTATGTAGTCTGAAAGTTTTCCACTGATAGGCTGGAGTTGTTTGTTTTTTGTATACACAAAATACACCTGTCAAAAGACAGCAGATATGGTGCACTTTGCTTTGGCCTTTAATTGAATTCTTATTTGCTGATGGGAAATACAGTAAAACCAGTGTTGCAGATCTAAGCTGCATCTGGATCTTTTCACCTCAGAGGATGGCTTTCACCAGCTGCTGCAGGACAGATTTCCAATCGCACCAAGTTAACTCCAGCTGCTGAAGTCACCAACTACAATAGCAGAAGGAGAGACGTTATTTTTCACCTCTCTTTCTGATGTAAAAGGCATTACAGGAGATATGTTATGAGCAAGTTTTTATTTCTCCAGCCTCTCAAACTGACTCTGGAGGCAGCAGGTGGCTCTTTACTCATCTATCCCCTGTTTTGGCAAACTAATAAGACTTCTAATTAGTCCTGTCCTACCACTAACTTCTCTCAGAGACTCTAATGGTCATGTCGGTAAATAACAAATTTCCTTTTTTCATTTCATACTTTTCAACTTAAATGTGCTCTGTAGACTGTCCCTTAGACAGCAAGCATGTTTTCAACTCACATTCTAGCCTGAACAGTCTAGACAAAGACAATATGGTAGAGTTTTTGAAGCCCTGTGGGGGCCAGCTCACTTAACACAACTGCATC
Organism: Chionis minor; assembly: GCA_013398295.1. NCBI lineage: Eukaryota > Metazoa > Chordata > Aves > Charadriiformes > Chionidae > Chionis > Chionis minor. The sequence continues at coordinate 138,257 of VZSF01003408.1, forward strand.
CTCAGCTCTAATGGAACAGACCTTGAATAGGCTGGCATGGGAAACAGCATAGCCAGTACGCAACTTGTGCAAAGGGCATCACTCCACAATCTCACCATGACAGCTTCCATTTAAATACAATCACGTCCTTACTTCCTTAATTGTTAAGAAAACCCACTCTTTGTGCTGCAAT
>VZSF01003409.1:0-76789 GCA_013398295.1 Chionis minor
AACTTCCTTCTTCCAGTTGAGCTCCTTGCTCAACCATGCTTGTCTCCTGCTTCATCTGCCCGATTTCTTGCTCTTAAGGATGCACCGATCCTGAGCTTGGAGGAAGTGATACTTGAAAATCAAGCGGCTTTCTTGAGTCCCCCTACCCTCTAGAGCCCTCATGGTCACTGCAGCCAGGGCTGCCCTGAACATTAATGTCCTCCACCAATCCCTCTTTGTTGTAGAGGCATTCATGTAGAGAAAATATATCCCTTTCCATCCTGTGCCCAAGAATCATCCTTCAGTGTTTTAAACTCTCTTGCTTTCTGTGTTATTACCTATCGGGTTAAAATACCTGGTGCACCATACTCAAGTCTCTTCCTAATGTGCAAAAATTTATACAGAAACTTACCTTTTCTCACTGAATGGTTTCTGGGCTTCTTGTTTTCTTTTGTTGGTTTTTTTTTGGTTTTTCTGGGGGTGGGTTTTTTTTGGGGGGGTGTTAGTAGTCAGGAAGAGCATCCTAGACAGAGCTAAAACATTGTTACATATACCATAAATGAGTAAGTTCTTAATGGTCTGAAAGTCATCTGATTGATTTTTGAAATTCCCTACAGAATAGTTATTGTGCTGCAAACCTAATTGTTTCATTTGGTGTAGCTGTTCACTGCATTCTGAAATGCACTGTGTTAAAAAAACATTAAATATATCAAGTCCAGATCTGCCCTATCTTTTTTCAGTTTTGATTCCAATTAAGAGTTTGTCATGGTGGTGGTCAAATAATATTGAAATGTCATACAACCTTAAAGCATTCCATTGCCTAGACTGTATAAAAAATGGGAGAAGCAAAGGCTGTCTTGACAAGTCAAATTTTTAGAAGTCAAAGGAAAGAAATGCACAAAGAATGACTGAAAGCCACTGGTCACAGGTTATAGGTTTTAAGAGGGGAAAAGATAGCATAAAATTTAGCAGTTCAGTAGTTTTCAACATGTAACCTGTATGTGTTTGGGAAAAAGGATAATATTAGACATGAAGGACATGTAAATGGAAAGTCTGTTTCCTAGAATCTCAGATTTTCTATACCTCATTTGCACCTTCCCTGGAAAGGTATTGAACTCGGCAATTCAAAAAACAGCAAATATTTTGATTGTAGACTTTCATTTTAAGTTCTTTCAATAGAACTGTAAGCTGGTTAGATCTACGGTGATAGATTATTCCACTTCTGATTTTCAATACAGAGTATGAGATCCTCCTCAGAATCCATTTAGAGGTCTTTATGTATTCCAAGGGACTAAGCTCTCATGAAATCTACCAAGCATGGATAGCTGAGTGAAGCTAGAGGGCTTCTTGGGTGCAACAGTTGCTTCAGAATGAGCTGAAATAGCTCTGGAGGGCTTGAGCTGGTGGTACTGCATAGTTTAAGTGTAAGCTAAGTTACATTTTTCATTTTTATGATATTTGAGGTACAAGTTCTAGATTTCATTTACCTGGAGTTTGCTTGATGTCATTGTATTGGTCTTTACACTTAATGTGACTGCATCTATCAACACACATAACACTTAGAAAGATTTGACTCATCTCTCCCATTGAAATTAGTCAGCCAGTCTTCCTTCTTAAGCAATAAAGGAATGTGGCGAGTTTATCTTAGAAGTGTATTTTGAGATAGCATAAGACCCCTGTGACATCTGTCTTACTTTTGACTCGAAAGGAAGTAAAACCTGCTGTCATACACTGAACAGTGAGGTTCAAGTGAGATAAATCCCAGCCATAACATATTTTTTTTTCTAAGAGAAAGACAGCTAGATATGTGGGAAGAGTATCTTATTGAACTCCATGACTTGGTTTCCCAGAGCGGTTTTCTGAGTAGGCTTTATGATGGGGGTGGGGAGGGAGAGAGAAAATCCCACACCCAGGCTTACAGTTTTCCCTGAATAAACACAATTCAATAATATCCTGATATAAAATTAGTTTGCTATTTAAATTGTTACATAAAAGTATAAATTGCAAATATACTATTGATAATTACATACCTTTAGTTATAATTCAAGCCTGTTCTTACTTTCATGTTGTGGTTCTCAACTTGTTTTGGTTTTCTGTGTGTGTTTTTAATCTGTAACTTTCCTGTGTCTTCTTATTATCTGCGAGAACTTTTAAAAAGGAAGAAATACAAATCATATTGTTCCTCATAAGCATTGCAGCAGGAAAGCTAGCAAGAGCTGTACTTGCCTGCAAACATTTCCATTCCACCTTTGTCTGCTTAGTTGTTCATAACTTTCTGAAACTTTCATGCTTCAGGCTACAATTTTATAGTCTTGGCATGACACTGATGTTTTTTTTCTAAAGCTAAACATAGCAAATAAAGTCTTTTCCCACTTTCAATACATTGACATCAAGCAGAGCCACAGCACATTGTGAACAAACACTTCATTAGGAGAGTTATGTTAATGGATCACATAACTGATCTGCATCATACCTTGTCCTCCAATAGCAGGTAGCCATTGTTGCCCCTGTAGAAACATGTCACACATCAGATACAGCAACATAGCTACAGACTGTAGCTGCATGCAATAAGACTGGGTTTTTTTGTTCTACAAACAATGGATTTTGCCAACAGAACTAAATAATTTCTTCTATCTAATGTCTTTCTTGAAGAACTTTGTGCTCCTGTGTGTTTTAGTAACATCATTCACAATATGGGCATACCAATATACAGAATGGTTACAGAACTTCTCAGAATGGAATTGGGGACAAAAGTCACCCCATGGGCAGAACATTTTCTCATGAACATTTAATACTTTTCCATTGCAGCTCCCTTGATCCTTTATTTCCAAATCTGAGTTTATGAATCTGAAACTACAGGTTCAAATCAGAGGATATGCTGTGCTACCAGGAGCTGTCTATGGTGGACACCTTCATGTACTATTTGCATTCCTGTTTTTTAACCATTTTTCTCTGGTTTGAGGTGAAAGTGGAAAGGGAGATGGAGAAGATGTAGTGGGATTGTGCTATATTGATTACAACAGAAAATAGTGAGATTTGTTGTGGGTGACTTTGTGTTGTTACTAGCCACATAGGGTCAACATTTCTAGGCAGGATCAGAGGCACTGCCCATATTTTCTAAACTTCACTGACCCTGATAAGATAAATTAAAGTAATCTATTTACAAAAAAGATATATTTCTTTGCTTCCTCCTTTGAGTCTTGGAGATAACTTTCTTTCTGAAAGGATTTTTGTGCCATAAATTCTAAGCATATAATTGCGACTGAAAAGATTAAATTAACATAAACCTACTGCCTGTCAAACTTTTCTCTCAGAAACAACTTAGTATACTCTTTGTAACTTCTAACAGAGTTTTTTCCATAGTGTTTATATACCTATTTGTCATCATTCAAATGGGCTATGTAAGGCTGTTACCACTTCAAAAAGGTATATTAACACTTTCCTACAGAACTAAAAGAGAATAATTTCACAGACACACTTTATTTCCCACTTACATGAAGATTTACAAGATGTGTCCTTATACTAAACCAGAAATTCTTTACAGTTGGAGCTTTAACCACCTGTGATCTGCTGACACATCTTGTAGCCTGTCAAGATATATAGTAGTGTATTCATGCACAGCGGTTATAAATCTCCTGGTGGGTCATTATTAGTGATCATTTTAATACAAGGCTAATCCAGTACATGAAGGATAATCCAAGCTAAGAAATTGTAAGTACAAAATGCAAGATGTACTAAATCTTGTCCAATCAAATGAACTAAGTGGAATGTCTTTGGGCTTTCATTGAGATAATGACTTGATTACTCTGTCCCTCTCTTTCCAAGGGTCTGAGACCACAAAGAAGTTAGGATGGCAATATCCCTGCAATGATAAGAAGTATAATCTTCATCTGGTCACTAAAATACTGTTAGAACTTGAACGAAGTTTTTATTTGTTAAGCCGAGCTCCCACTTCCTTTCTGTAGAAAATTAACTCAGCAGGCTCACAGTCACCAGAATGCCATGATTTACAGTCAGAAATGAATCTGTGATTCCTCTCTAATGACAGAGCTTAAGAATGTGGAATACCTAGTGACAGCTGTTATATGAAAATAATCAGCCTTCAATCAGTGGGAATGATCTCACAGCAGGCTTCTATTATTCAATAGCAAATGTTTAGAATAAAAATTTTATTGGTGCAGAAAGGAAAAAGAATTAAGCAATAAATAGCTTGTCAGAAACCCCATAGCAAGTTTGATTGGGGTTACACTATTACAAACATACTCTAGTGACAGAGAATAATATTTGGGATTTTTTTTCATCCAAGACTCGAGCTCATTGCCATCCCTGTTGATTTCATTTTTCTTTCTTTTTTCATAAATGCTCAATAATAGGAAATGAATTATTTATGAAAATACAGACTTGAAATGCTGACCTGCAACTTCAATATAACATTAAAAATCAGCAATTTTACCACCCACAACTAACAAGCTCTTGCAGTTTCACTGAAAGTCACAGACTTTTGCTACGGAGAGTTGTTGATACCATTGTATCAACCCTTGGCTACAACAACAGGTTCAGCAAAGGCCATAATAATAAACACAACAGAACAACTGATGATATAAAACTGGACATTTACAACACATGGTTTTGCAATAGGATTACAGCATAATCATCCTAAACTAAAATCATAATAATACTACCTTTTAAGTCCTTGTCATGGTTTGGGCTGGATTGGCCCAAGCAAGCCGAGCAACAGATGTTCCCTCTTTCCTGCAGAGCAAAAGAAAGAGAAGAAGAGAGACTAATTTAGTAGAAATGAAATCACTTTAATGAAATATAGAGAAAAAAATAATAAAAAGAAAACAGTGAACTATATACAAAACCATATCAAGCTGCCAGGATAATAATAAAGTCACTAGCAGGCACTGAGGAAGTCCCAGTCCCAACCACTCTGTGGTGGACAGGAACTGGATTTGGATCTGGATTCAGGATCAGGATCAAAGGCAGACAAACAGACAAAGTCTTCTTCAGACGTTGGCCATTGAAGAAAGAGAGAGAGAAACTGACTCTTTGATCCCTCAGCTTTTATACCGAGCATGAGGGAGATGGGATGGAATACCCTGTTGGGCAGTTTTGGGTTACCTGTCCNGGAATCCCCTGTTGGGCAGTTTTGGGTTACCTGTCCTGTCCACTCCTCCCCACAGGTCGGACCCCTCTACACTTTTCCATCCGACTCTCCAACGGGGCAAATAACAAAGTTGGTTGGCCTTGGTTGTTACAGCAATAAGTCTAAGCAAGAACCTCTCTGCACACCATGCCTTGGCATCAACCATAAATATGAGTCTTGTCACCCTGAGAGTGAACAGTTTTTCTGTACAACATTCTGTTAATTTTAGCAGTTACAAGAGGCCTGGTTAGAAAGTAGAGTTACTGAACAAAACTGGTCCTGTTTTACTTCAAACCGGGACAGTGCCTGGGAAAAAACCAAACAGAACCAAACCAAACCAAACCAAACCAAACCAAACCAAAACAAAACAAACCAAAACAAAACAAAAAAACAAAAAACCCAAATATAACACAAAACAGGAGTTAGATTCTGTGGTACTGCTCTCTGGGCTTGCAACATCTTCTTAGATGAGCAACAACTTTATTTAGTTAGAAAGAATTAACACCTGATCTAAAAGAATTAAAATTGTATCTTGTATGGGATGTAGAGTGTCTTTTATTGTCCATTTTCTCAAGTAGATAGCATGGCAAGAGCGAGTGTCTTTGACTCTGGTAACATTCAAAACCTGCCTGGACGCCATCCTGTGCAACATCCTCAAACCAGGACAAGGTGGACCTGCTCTGGCAGGGATGTTGGACCAGATGATCTCCAGAGGTCCTTTCCAAACCCTAACATTCTGTGATTCTATGAGTGTGTAGGGATAAACTAATTGCATTCCTTACTACTATTTCATACTGTGATTGGGTTTACAACAGTGGCAAATAATGAATCAACTAATTAAAAATAAGTTATTTCCCACCTTCTTTAAGTTTTCTTTTAATAACCCTTTATTAGTGTTATTTTAGACTCACCTCCGTAATTATTACAGTACCAGAACATGTGGAAGTCTCCTTTCTCTGCACTGAAGAGATTTACTGCTCATAAACACTAAGATACATTTTGGAAAAAAAAGTGTTGTTTGAAATGTCCTGTGTTGGGAACCCCACTGAACTCTTTGGTAGATGTGATCCACCAGATTTTTCTAGAACACATACCATACTCGTATGACACACCTATGAATATATATCCAAATATTATTGGAGTAAGGATACAGTAGCTTTAATTGATTTTTTTTTCCCAAAAAGAAACCAAATTCTTAAAAAAGCAACATTTACTAAAGTACATGCTATTTAAGAATTTGGTCTTCATCTCATTAACTTTGTCGTATATCAGTGAAAATGAACATGCTATGAAAACTGCGTGCGAAGACTTTGTCATGTTGTTGTCTGATCACTCAACTCTAAGTAAGAACAACTTTAGTTATGCTCAAACCCCAGGATTGTTTTTCAAGTAAGATGATGTTTACTGAATAGTCTTATAGCAGGTATGAAATTAAACAAAAAGAGAGTGGAAAAAGAGAGCTGGCTCCCTCACAACCCCTATAAAGTCCCCTTTATAAAAACTATCCAAACCTAGCTTTATTTCAAATGACAACACAGTTACTGTATCTGCAAAGGTGTTCAAAATGTTTCTTTCTTTTTTTTCTTTTTTTTTTTTTAATTTAACTCTGCTAGATTTTTGTTTATAGCAATTCTGTTCGAGTTGAGGATATTTGGATGCCACTCAGGAAAGACATGTCCCAGAGCATTTGGTTACAAAACACATTAGTACATCATTCTGTTCCTTATTTCAGATGATGAGTTGCCTGAAGGAGGATAAATGGCTCATAAAGTTCTCAATGGCCTAAAAGCAGGACCATCTGTTGAAGTCATCAGTGACTTTGTGGCTGAACTTAGCAGCTGGGAAGCCTTCAGCTCTTCAGCTCTTCTTTAATCAGGTAAGCATCCCTGAAGTCAGTGGGAATTGTCGTAATAGATTCTCGAAGAGCTGAGACAATGATGAGAACTTTCCCTATTTTGAGATGACGTCCATACTTCAACTGATTTCCATACACAGATTCTCAGTTGTTCAGGTACTTGGCACTCTCATGCTAAAACTGCTCCACATCTGTTCATACTGCTTGGAGAGATTTTTCAGAATACTAGAAAGTGATAAAGATCCACTGGACCTTTAGTTCCAATACTGCTGTTAAATTTGCATACACAGATTCACATATGTGTTTCTTGCTTGCGAATTTCATCACCCTTGGGAAAAAAAAACATGGAATGCCGGGGTGAAGAAAGGGGCTGAGGTCTTGCTGGAAGAAAAAAAAGCATGTGGTTATGAAAACCACAGAAAGATCAGAAAGTTCTGTTTTCCATTTCTACTCGAGCAGCATAAATGTTTTCATTTATAACTAGATTAATGTTTTTGAAGTTGAATTACTGACCTGAAATCATATTTAAACTCTTTAGGCACTACATGGGGAAAGTTCTGTGATTCAGAGTGGAACACACAATAATGTATGCTGACCACAGGCTGTTTTAGCTATTTACTAAGGAAATAATAAGGATAGGAGTGTAACTTGAATCTACCTTCTCTGAGAGGTGGATTGCTTTGAATTGTAATGTTGTATATCCTCAATGGAACTCTCTTCAACATATAGGAAACTCATCCATTATGTCTGAAACTTATCTCAGGAAATGGGAAAAAGAGGGAAGATGGTCGTTCTTACAAAAGATCTCAGCTACTCTTTTCTCTAGGTTCAGAGGGTAAATTCTTCATTTTTAAAGTTATTTTAAAAATAATTTAAAAACCCCACAAAATCCTCCCTTTGATTGACAGGATTTAAACGTGGAACTCTTATTTTCTAAACCTCAGCACTGGATAAAATTATAAATGACAACAGTGGTTGAATAATATGTTGTGCCTCTTCATGTATTTGTCACAATTTTTTGTCTTGTTAAAATATATGGTAAATCAGTTAGAGTTTGTATTTCACCTCTGTGCTACCTGTCTCTCCTTTGCCTGGCAGCTATAATATGCAAAACTCCATCAAAGTACTGGAATTGAAGTTTCAAAGGAGTTCCTAAGATGCAAAATTATAACACACTTACGCATTGATAACATAATTCAGTTCACCTAAGTAAATGATTTTTTTATCATTTACTTAAAACTTAAGTAGTTAACTTAAAAGTAGTTTGATTTTCATAACATGCAAATTCAAAACATACTAGTGGGAAATGCCAAATCTGATACTGTAAGGAAGGTGAAATCCTGCAAAAAGTTCTTTATCCTTTTGCAAAACCAAAACCAAAAAAATTACATCACAAATTTACTTGTATGTCCAGAATAAGAGCTTTTAGTGCTTTGTTAGATTACAGTTGTCTTCTGAGGCCCAACTCAAAACCTACCAAAACCAGAGTGGAGAGATCCATTAACTGTGAAGGATTTCCATTGAAGTTTGTTATTTTCTTTTCATTTCTCTGCTTATTATGCCCCAGTTCAGCCCAGAAAGGGTCAAAAAATTTTGAGAAATAAGTATATCTGTTTTCTGTTTTAACACATCCGTTTAACACATCTCTAATGTGCAAATCTTAGGAAATTACTAAAAAAAAATAAATCTTGTTCTAGTTGGTATTTTCTTCCTGAAGTTCCACGGCTTGAAGAGAAAGGTTTTCTTGTGGATCACAACAGCATTCTTTTTTGCATTGTTAGTTCAAGGAAAATTTATAACCTCTCAGGTTATAGAGAAGAACTTGAAAGACATGGTAAATATACTAACTCCTGATTAACACCCAATGGGGGAAAAGTAGTATTTAAATATAATTTTAAATGATCTTAATATTTTAAGTAGGCTGGAATTACAGCTTCTACATCCTTTACTTGTCAATATTGGATAAATATCTTAAATACCAAAATGGATTGGTGTGTGCATTCTGGAATATGACGAAGATTCAGTTTTTGAGTGTCCTGTTGTGTTTTGCATATTAGATTACATTATCACAGTGAGAAGATTTGTGCAATTTTCTTTGAACGAGTACAGATAAAATCTTTAGCTTCTCCATTAAAATAAATAAATAAAACTAATATCTGTTGGCGAGTAAAAAGCATGCAATCTGTTCAGCAACAGCAACTATATTAGAAACTGCAGCGTGCTGCAAACCCTTCTTGTGGGATTTCTTGGTTTGAAACAGCCATCCCTCACAGAATGAGACTAGGAAATCACAAGTCAATTTACAGATGGTTAACAGATCTCACTGCCTAACGGTAGGAATATCCTGGGAAACAAAACGAGAAAATGAGTTATAGAGAACCTGAAAGATCAGTTTTATGCTTTTAACTCCTGGTTTTTGGTTTGGGGTTTGTTTTTTTTTTTTCATTTCTGTCGAGAATCTTGGAAATTATTCGTCAGCTTCTCGATTGCAGATTTTGTGACTGTTTGGTGGAAACAAACCTTGAGGCAAAAACCTGTGTGGGATTGGAAGCCCATTCCCTTGCAGACAGCCATTATCACACATAAATCTTATTGGGAGGGTTAACTGACCATTGTATGCTCTGTCTACCAGGGTTGAGTGTATCTATAAATGGGTGAGTCACTGGTGATTTCAGCTTTCTCCTAATTCATCAAGAGCTGAGAATACTGAAGCACTCATTCAGAGTATTGGTCTGTATCTTCTTTCCATGTGAAAGTATTTTCCTTCCACGTGGAGCAGTTGTATTAAAGACTTGATCAGCATTTCTTTTGACCTTTTGATACAAAGGGCAGGGTACCTGGGGCAAGATTCTGGTTTCCTAATCATTCAGGCAACGTCCGGTTAAGGACATGATACACTGTGGTTTGTAAACAAGAAAAATGGAGGCAGGGAAAAAAGGATTGAGATAGTCATACTTCACAGGGATACAGAGGTACACAGCCAGTCTGTGAAACACGTGAACACTCCACAGGGTGCTCTTAAAAAGGCCACTATCTTGTATAAAAATCACAGCTCATTGCACTTTTGCAAGGTACCAGCTCCTGCCTATTACTGAGTTTCAAGGTGCTTATGCAATTGCGTAAGGCAGAGCTACCCTTCAGAGGTGTATCAACGTACTGTAACAATACAGCAACAGCAAAGCACCTGATCACAAGTGATTTCTTTATCTGACATGCATCAGTACCTCATCCACCTGTTGTAGGGCTCTTGCATCATAACTTCAGAGGAAGAGTGGTGAGATTTAGTCAAAAGAATCATATTTAATACCCTCAAATCTCTTAAAGTTTTCTTGACATCACTATTCCTCTGTTCTTCTTATATAGTACTCCCCACACTATCTGGCAGATATCCAAATCACTCTTTCTCATTTATTATACAGTATTCCTTCCTCCCCAAGACATATTTGCTCTTCCAACTGCAGTAACCAAACTTTTTTCTTGACACTTTCAACTCTTAAAGAATTCCCATAAATTGTTCTATATAGTTTGCCAGTCAAGTAGAGATTCAAAAGGTCAGGGTCTCTTGTTAGTCAGTGTTGTATGGTCCTATTCCATGCTGAATGTCTGTGCAGCTATTAGTCCTAATAGCTATGATTCTTGGCTTTTAAATGTTTGACTAAGATGGGAAAGTGAGGGTACAGCTGAGAGATGCCTAGCGTGGTCTAATTCGCTGCTGAATGACAGTTCAACCAGTAGCTCCAATAGTTGTGAACCCTGGCTGATAAATATTTGACACAGATGGAGGAGCTGGGAAACAGTTGAGAGCTGCCCAGTTTGGCAGGGCAGACACATTAGCTGGTGGAAGTTAGGCTGCATTGTTAGACTGGACGGTTAAAATAATCCTCCATAAAGAGGACATTAAATCATCAGAGTGATCTCAGTGGGTTGCCTAGAAGATGGGCTAGCACGTCAGGGACTAACCAACGTACCTGAGGCAAAGCCTTGCAGGACCACAGTAGATTTGGTAAAAACTTTCCAGAAACTGAACTTTTCATCATTATGTCCATGTATAAACACCATGTGAGAGCTTCTGAGGAAAAAAAATAAGGACACTGTGGAGCTTTTTGGTCACATCTCTGTGCGTAAGAAACTTGTTTCACAGGAAGAAAAAGGTGACTCTAAGTAGCAGGGCAGTTGGAAGTGCCTGGGTGTCAGCTGGGACATGAAGTTTTTGAGTAGCTCTCCTAATGAAAGAAGTAAATAGGAAGAAAAATATAACATTCCCAGTGGCACAGTTTAGAGGATAGGCTAGAAGCTGTACAGATTGTATGACACAGGTAATTGTTCAGGGATTCATTTGGTGTGCCTATGTATCTTTTTTTTCCCTCAAGATGTTTCAGAACCGTTTGCTGGTTGAGGTGAATGAACTGGATTTGTTTCATATCATTTGGGTCTATTCCAAATGGTTAAGCTCTGCAGCTGTTTGAGTTGAGTGATACTGTGTTTTGCTACATTTTTGAAGAGCCAGCTCCCCGTAAAAGAGGAAAAAATCAATATTATTACATGGATTGGAAAAGACATTGTTTTTTCTTTATTGCAGAAGAGGATGTCAGTGTAATTTCATAAAGTGAGACAATATCTTGAGTTACCAAGCTGGTGCTTGCTTGCTTTTTTATGATAGCTTTTTTCCCGCTCATCCTAGCAACCAAGGAACAAAATAATATCAGGCTAAGTGAAGTAGTCTCCACTCAATAAGAATTAATCACCCTTTGCAATACAGAAAAATGTTTTCTGAAATCTTTGTGCCTCTTAGGTACACTTATACCCACACAGCCACCTACAAGCCTCGGGGCACACGAAGGTGTGGATAAGGCTGTTTCAAGTATTTTGCTTCAAAATCAAGCTCTTGGGTATGACTTTCATTACTATAAACCTGGAGTAAGTCCAGAATAAAGCTGGTGCAAAATGGGAATAAATTCTCATCCCTTTTTAGAATTCTATGCTTTTTTCCCCAAGCCATACACCTTTCTTTCTCTCTGATGATTTTCTCTCTTTCCTGCCTTCTTGAATTCAACATTGTTTTCTCTTGAAGTTTAGACACTTAAGGAAATACTAACTTGCTGCTTTATACTCCAGGAGGCTGTAACAGCAAATGCTGTTTTTGTATTTTCTTTCATAATACCCAATTAAAACACCTCTGAAAATGATAGTAACAAGAGTAATTTCTCAGATACTGCACTAAGATGGAGCTTTCTTAATTGTATTCTGAAACCAAGGATTTATCTTTCTTAGATAAATTGAATCTTACCTATTATAATGAAGATACGAATTTACAGATGGAAATCATGTCCACTCTGCATTAATATCAAAGGGTACCTCTGCTCTTGCATCTTCACATAAATGGTAGCACACCAGGAACTCTTTGTTTGTTTTGACAACTTTTCTATATGTTATTCTTAGCAAGAAACTATTAATCATTCCGTAGAGTACAGGACAGTCTCATTGCATCTTTTAGGCTGGGGTAAGTTGTAACGTTGTACATTGTATTCCTATGAGTCTGAAAAACAAACATTCTTCAGGCAATTAATTAGTCTAGATTCTCACCATTCTGGATTTTTGATCAGTCTTAGTACCAAGAATTGTGGAAAGGACTTTACTTATCTATGCTGATTGGATGCTGGAGCTCTGTTACCCTTTTTGAATAAAAAGAAATACTTTTGTTAAAGGATCAGCCATTGCTCACCAGATGTACTAAAAATTGTTTTCTTTATGCCTCTGTCATCACATGGAGTGTCATGACTTCTTCACCAAGATAAGTTCTAACTTCAGCCATGCAAGATCAAAGGTCTGAAAATACCATTTTTAGACTCTTCTATTTAGTGGAGAAAACAAATAAAACTACCAGATATTTCTAGTCTTCAGCTGTGTTTGAAGTTCCTTAAAGTTAGAAGGTAGAAGAACTGTTCATACCAAGAATTTACAAAAGCTAAAAAGTACTGCTGCCATACAAAATAAGCAAGAAAACAAACCCCATTTTCTGTCCCTCTCACAAAATTGTCTTCCCTTTTTTCCATTGATGTACTGAATATTTTCATCCTACCTTGCTCAACTGTGAGTAATCTGGAAAACATATGAGGAACTATATTTCACTTAAGAAGGGTGTGTCAGAGAGGAAAACATCTAGAAAAATAGATATTTTTTTAAACTGAAGGGAAGAAGCTGTAGTTCTGAGATCAGAAAGCACCTACAAGTCGTATTTTACAGATGATGTATTACTTCAGATGTCATATTGTGGTGTGAAGAACACGTTTCTCCATATTAGAAATGATGATGTGCCTAATGCCAAAAGATGTGTAATATCAGAAAGTGTATCTTCTGTGTATCAGAAGAAACATTTTCAAAATTCAGTCTCCAAAATCTTTAACCCATCCCATGCCTTGCAACAATTTAGACCATAACCTTTTTTTCAGCAATTTTTGTGTTTTGCATTAGTTATTATGGGTAAATTCCAAGTAATGATTTGTGTATTATCACAGACTAATAAGCTCCTCCTGTCAAGAATATATGTCATAGTTTTCTGTTTTGATCTCTGGCTTCTAATGCAGTGCTGCTTCTGACAGGATTCTTATCTATGTCTTCTGTCAACGAGCAACAGCTTCAGGACAGGAAAAACTACAGTTAACTGTATAAAGCAAGGGATTCAGAGTGTCAAGAGCCAAGAAACTGAACTTTTGTTTATCTTACCAACAAGGTTAGAATTTCAAAAATGCTTCTTTGGGCAGAGTTTAAACATAACACAAACCAAACTAATCTAAAAGGATTTCAATTCCTTGAGTTTCTGTGCTGATAAGTCACTGGTGCAGTTTGAATGATGGCAAAGGGCATGATAATGAAACAGGTAAAAAATAATCATTAAGAAAAATGCTGTACCTGAACAGAACAACAGCACAGAGAAAAAAATTATGACTAAATTAAAAAAAAAAAAAAAGACGTTTAAAGGAGCATGTGAATTTTGAAGCTATTTCTTTGAGATTGCCAGCAGAAAAGAACCAGAGTAGTGCTAGCCAAGATGTTAATCGTGGCGGTATATGAATAGAAACTGTTATCTTAGATGTTTATAAAACTGAAGGGAGTCATGCACATAAACTTGTGTATGCACAAGAGCATTTGTAGACAATTTAAACTGCAGACCAAAAACATCTGGATTACACCTTGGATGTGTTTGTGTGAAATAGAATTCTCAGTAGGCTGTGGGGACAAAAAGTAGAGGAATTGTGTAATGACAGTGATAGCATCAATCTGTACACACAGAGAAAATACTGAGCACTGATGAAGATCATAGAATGGTTTAGGCTGGAACGGACTCTTAAGATCACTTAGTTCCAACCCCCTGCCATGAGCAGGGACACCTCCCACTAAGTCCTGGTTACTCAAAGCTTCATTCAACCTGGAGTTGAACACCTCCAGGGGTGGGCCCTCCACAACTTCCCCAGGCAACCTGTTCCAATGCTTCACCACCCTCATAGGGAAAAATTTCTTCCTGAGATCTAACCTAAATCTCCCCTCTTTGAGTTAGAAGCCATTACCCCTTGTCCTATCACTACACACCCTTGTAAAAAGTCTCTCTCCAGATTTCTTGTAGGCCCGCCCCTTTCAGACACTGAAAGGCTGCTCTAAGGTCTCCCTGGAGCCTTCTCTTCTGCAGGCTGAACAACCCCAGCTGTTTCAGCCTACATTGTATACAAGCAATTTTAATCAGGGTATAATCCCATTTGCCCAAAATCTCATCTTTTTCCGGATTATGGAAGTCCACTGAAAGTCAAGTTCTAGCCTGTTTGTAAGATATATGTCAAGCATTAGGAAAAGCTTCAAAATGACTAGTAGAAAGTCAGATTCCAACGCTGAGGTTCCAGTTTAACAGCTGGAATTCAGCGTGCCTGTATGTAGCTGTCTAAATATTGATCATCTTTTTTCCCCTATGATCAGCAAAGACAGGAAGATATCTTATCTGTCTGATTCATTCAGTCTTGAGGTAGGAGGGATGAGAAGTCAGCAGTTTTCCATTGACCTGAGAAAGCAGGACAAGTCCATCTTTTCTAACAGGCTTGTAAACCTAGTGAGGAAGGTTTTAAACAAGGTTCATTGGAGAATGGAGACCAAAGCACACGGAAATGCAGGAGAATGAAAGATAAGGCAGAAATATCTACAAGACAAGCAACATGGGACATTTCACACGAAGCATGGTTACACAGGTCTGTGTCATGTGCCTGTCACAAATGTATACAGCTGGCAAAGCATATAAAAAAGTAAACAAAAAAGTATGGCAATGAAAGTTTTTGTGCAGTCACTGAGCTGTGGAAATACGGAGATGTTGTTGGATAGCTTACATTATGGCAATGCTACTGAAGAGATGGATAAATGCTCTTTTGTGAAAAACAAGCAGAGAACATAAGCTGAGGGGGATGCACTTTTCCTGCCAAGGAACAGCTGGGACAAAATCAGGCTCTCTTGTTGAAGGGATGATAGAGAGATTATGAGTTAGGATTTGAGATGAAGTCAACCAAAGGGCAACAGAGTCTCTAGTCAAGAAGTTGGCTCAAGGCTTCTTCCTACAATTGTCAGAAGTTTCCTGGTTGCTCTCTCTGGTTCTCATGGGTGACTTCAGCTACCTCAGCCTCTGCTGAAAGCGTCATATTATGGGGAAACTGGGTGGCCTTGAGATTTCTGGATTGTCAGGAGCATTACCAGTAATGCAGGAGCTGTAAGCGCTGGCAAGAGGAGATGCTCTGCTGAATTTGCTATTCATAAATAAGGACCAAGTGACCAAGCATAGAAGAGTCTTAGAATCTGAGGGAAGTGAAGAAGACAAGCAGTTGACTAAAGACCAAGGAAAGAAGGAAGTAAACTTCAGCTTGATAAGTGAATGAGTAGTCAGGTTCCTTAGGGAAGCTGCTCTGAAGGACTGCAGGACTCAAAAGAGTCCTGATTGTCAGGGCAACTACTTCAAAGCCCCAAAACTACCTATTTTGATTTGCAGGGAAATAGGTATGTCAAGAAACCAGCTCGTTTGAACAGGGAATTCCAGAATGATGTCTAACACAAAAAAGGAAGCATATAGGAAGTGGAAGTAGGTGAAGACAATGAACAAGGAATACAGAAGTATCACCCAGATGTGTTGGGATGCAATTAAGGAAAATCAAAGCTACATGGGCGTTAACATGGGAGAAAGGTATGGGGGACAAAAATAAAATGTTTTCTACATGTAAATGACATGGTTGAGGTACTCAGTGATTTCTTTTCTTAAGTATTTATTAGACCAGGTCTGCTGCTGGACCTCCCTGGTCTCTGCATATAGTTGCAAATTTTGAGGGAAAGACATACTACACACAGTAGAGATTAATGTGTACACAGTAGAGAAGTAAAGGATGACTTAGTTAATGAGGATATACAGAAGTCCTTCAGACCAGACAGAATGGATAAAAGGAGCTTTGTTCAACCAGATGGAACAGATGTGGGGCTGTTCTGTGTCATTTGAAGAGTTAAGGTAACCTTGGTGATAGAAAAGGCAAATGTTTCAGCCAAAGGCAAAGAACAATTCAGAGAATTAGAGGCTGGTCAGTCTCCTTCCCTGGGAACAAATTTCCAGGCACAAGAAGGACAGGAAAGTGACTGAGAACAGCAGCATGGATTTGCCGAGGTTAAATTATACTAGATGAACCTGTTTGCCTTTTATTTTGAAGTGACTATCTCTGTGGACCAGAGAAAGGCAGAGAAAAGTGGCTTACATTGATGCTAGCAAGGCTTCTGACAATCTGACACAGTATCTTTCAAGTCGGACTGAGGAGATAGGGACTGTATGGGTGTATTATGAGGTGGGTGAAAAACTGGCTGGACTGTCATGCTTAAAGGCAGGTGAGTGATTGAAAGTAACTGGCTGTCAGGTGTGAGTAACATTCTTCAGAGTTACTGCTCAGAGGGAGTTCAACAAACTGGAGAAGAGTGCTGGCAACAAACTTAAGAATTTCAACAGTCCTGTGCTGGGGACAGAAATAGTGTCATGCCTTAAGACATGCTAGGGACCGACTGGCTGCAAGGTAGCCTTATATCTCCTTTTATATTGATGTAAGTTTTGACAAAATGTTCATGTTAAGAGATGAGGAGGAGGGGAGAAGAGACAGCTAATCTTCCTGTAGTAGAAAAAAAAAAACCCACCCCAAAAACAATGCAGAAGATCACTATTTGAGACTATTTATTTTTTTTGAGAAAAAGAAGCTCATCTTTCTTACCTTCACTGATGTTTATAAGGCTGCAGAGTATTGGGTGGTAGTGACTTCTGAAATCCTTACCTCTCAGCTACTGCTATTCTAAGCAAAAATACAGTGCATTTCCAAATTATTATTTGTCGTCCACCAGCATATAGATGACAAAAAAAATCCTGAAAAAGTTTACAGGTCTAAAGGCTTCGGCAAATTTGAGGTTATTTGCAGCTCCAGTGGTTGATGTCAGGAGTGCTTTAGTATTACAGTCAGAATTTTGTGATCCTTAACAGAATTGTTACCCATGCGAGCAAAGAAGAGTCCATTCACGAGCTTTGGCAATAAAACCTAGAAAAAGATTGTTTCTAGGGTTTAAATTACTGGCAAGAACCTTTGGCTGTCAGAAATCAAATTGTGCTATCAGTGTGAAGCATATTTTACTTCAGATTAAAAATAAAACAGAAAGTCATTCTAACCCATTGTAAGAAAGCATTACAAGACTCCATGGAAGTGAAACACTGGTCTGTTAAATCTTCTGTTGCATTAAAAGTTACAGTAAGAATCTTGCCTCTATCACTAAGGCAGTAAACTTATATAAATATTTTAACAGGTATTCCTTTTGCGATGCTTGGAGAAATTATGCATTGAAATGCTTAAAATGAACATGCGTGGAGTCCATCAAACTGAATGTAATACACAGTGGTTTGAATCAGAAGAACAGGAAACAATAAAAGTTTAGTAGAGCTTTTCTGAGAGGTGGTAATACAGCTTCAAACAGCTTTTCACTAGCTTGCTGTAGTACTACTCAGCAAAGAAATGTTTATCAGAATTTTATGCATAGGACTATAATGTGAAAGGGATTATGAAGCTGTAAGGGTCTTATGGGAAATATATGGAAATCATAGCATCACAGAACAAAATGCACCGTAATATTGTAATTGGACATGAGAGATTATTTTCATGCAGAATGTTTCTGACAAATTTATATTTTTTAATTAAATAAGTTTTAAATCTTATTTTTATTTATCAATTGAAAATTAACAGATTTACCCCCCTTCTTGTGGCATTTTCTTATGTTTTAGTAATTGCCAGGAAAAAAACCCAAAACCAATGAACCTCTTTTGGCTTGGTAAGCATAAATCAAAGTGGTAAGCAGCAAGGAAAGCAGAAAGCGTTAATGCTTTCTTTAAACTCTGTACTTTGCTGCCTTATGTTTTCAAATCATACAAATTATTCATTGTGGAATTAATAGAATAGGTAACTGTTATCATTAGACGGAAGAGGTAATCATTATTACTTTGTTTTCTATTATTCCACCCTTTTTCCTGCAGCTTTCAAAAAACCTCTAGTACACTTATGGCTCTTTTGTCTAAATTAACTCTACTGTAGGAACAGAATTCTACATAAATACTTTTAAGGTTGTCATTCAACAATTTGACAGCGTTAAATGACTTAAGTGAGCATAGTTACACTATTATCAATATGTGTGATACTGAGACTTAACAGTTCAGGTAGTCATATAACAAGATTCCGGACTTCATTAAAGTCAAATAAAGATCTGAAAAAGGCCATAATTTTTGTCTTGGGAATGTGACCTCTAACAGTGTTACATTTACTATTGGAAAGAAGTCATGATATTAAGGTGCTATGCAGGATGTCTGTGACAGAGCACAGATTCTGAGCGTCAGATCAATACTTTAAACATTCTTGAATGCGTACCTTAAAAACTCAACCTTAGTTGGACATTACTGATATTAAATGTTCACAGGGACTGTTAAAGTACAAACACTTGATACAAAATGGAAGAGTTAAAATTATAAAAAAGATATAATTTTCAGGCATGGTAGAACTTTATAAGGAGATCTTTCTCAGAAATGGCTAAAGTTAGCCAAGTCAGAAAAAAAACAGTGGAAGAGCAATAACACAGGACGATTACTCACCATTCATATTGTCACAGAAACCCTACTTTACCTCTGAAAGTAAAGAAAAATAGGGAAAACAGGAAAATCCTTCAGTAAGTTGACTAATAAACAGGGAAACCAGTATTGAAAATTGATTTTCTGTTTCATATCTTCATAAATGATCTAGATGATGGGGTCAAGTGTGCCCTGACAAAGCGTACTGATGACACCAAACTGATGGGGGAAGTGTACACTTTGGAAGGGAGAACCACCCTGCGGGAAAACCTGGGTAGTCTGGAAGAGTGGGCTAACAAGAACCTTATGAAGTTCAACAAAGAAAAGTGTGAAGTCTTGCACCTGGGAAGATATAATTCAGGAGTGCAACACAGGCTGGGATGTATCTGGCTGTGGACCAGCTCTGTGGAAAGGGACCTGGGGTTCCTGGAGAACAACAGACTTAATATGATTGAACAGTGTGCTGCTGCATCAAAGGAAGCCAACAGGATGCTGGGTTGCATCAAGGGTATCACCAGCAGAGACAAAGAAGTAATTATCCCACTCTACTCAGTGCTTGTCAGGCCACACCTGGAATGCTGTGTTCAGTTTTGGTCCCTACTATATAAAAAAGCTGTGAACAGAGAGAGTCCAGAGAAGGGCGAACAAGATGATCAAAGGACATGGAAACCTGTCATGTGAGCAAAGGCTGACAGAGTCGGGACTGGTCAGCCTTGAGAAAAGAAGGTTTAGGGTAGAACTTATCACCACATTCCAGTTTTGAAAGCTATGAAGACTCCTTTTTCACAAGGAGTCATATGGAAAAGATGAGTGGTAATGGGTACGAGTTACTCCAGAGGAGATTACGATTGGACAGAAGAGGGAATTTTTTCATAATGAGAACAATCAGCCATTGGGATAATCTCCACACAGAAGTGTGGATTCCTCAGCATTAGACACTTGTAAGATTCAGTTGAACAGGGTGCTGGGCCATCTTGTCCAGAATGTGCTTTTGTTAGGAAAGGTTGGACCAGGTGATCCTTGAGGTCCCTTCCAACCTGATATTCTATGAGTCTATGATTTGTGCAATCTTTTAATAGTTCCCCCTCCATCTTCCTTTTCTTCTTTTATTGGATGTATTTGCCGCCTTAGACTTAGGACTGTTCAGATTTTGAACTACTTTAAATATTAAAGTCTATTTGGGAGGGAGTATCTTTCCCATTAAAAAAAATACAAACACAAACTTGCTTAAAACTTTTTATTTGGAAAAAAAAACCAAACNTGAAAGCTATGAAGACTCCTTTTTCACAAGGAGTCATATGGAAAAGATGAGTGGTAATGGGTACGAGTTACTCCAGAGGAGATTACGATTGGACAGAAGAGGGAATTTTTTCATAATGAGAACAATCAGCCATTGGGATAATCTCCACACAGAAGTGTGGATTCCTCAGCATTAGACACTTGTAAGATTCAGTTGAACAGGGTGCTGGGCCATCTTGTCCAGAATGTGCTTTTGTTAGGAAAGGTTGGACCAGGTGATCCTTGAGGTCCCTTCCAACCTGATATTCTATGAGTCTATGATTTGTGCAATCTTTTAATAGTTCCCCCTCCATCTTCCTTTTCTTCTTTTATTGGATGTATTTGCCGCCTTAGACTTAGGACTGTTCAGATTTTGAACTACTTTAAATATTAAAGTCTATTTGGGAGGGAGTATCTTTCCCATTAAAAAAAATACAAACACAAACTTGCTTAAAACTTTTTATTTGGAAAAAAAAACCAAACCAAAACACAAACCCCCAAAGCAAAAACTCTACAAGTTTTGAAGGAAAAATAATCCTCAATTATGACCATGTATTTTCATAACCAGGATGTAAATTGCAATAAATGTCATTGTTTGCTAAGGTGTTACTCCTTTTTTACATATAAAAATATACATCTTCCCAAACAACTGTATTGCTTAGGCNATTGGACAGAAGAGGGAATTTTTTCATAATGAGAACAATCAGCCATTGGGATAATCTCCACACAGAAGTGTGGATTCCTCAGCATTAGACACTTGTAAGATTCAGTTGAACAGGGTGCTGGGCCATCTTGTCCAGAATGTGCTTTTGTTAGGAAAGGTTGGACCAGGTGATCCTTGAGGTCCCTTCCAACCTGATATTCTATGAGTCTATGATTTGTGCAATCTTTTAATAGTTCCCCCTCCATCTTCCTTTTCTTCTTTTATTGGATGTATTTGCCGCCTTAGACTTAGGACTGTTCAGATTTTGAACTACTTTAAATATTAAAGTCTATTTGGGAGGGAGTATCTTTCCCATTAAAAAAAATACAAACACAAACTTGCTTAAAACTTTTTATTTGGAAAAAAAAACCAAACCAAAACACAAACCCCCAAAGCAAAAACTCTACAAGTTTTGAAGGAAAAATAATCCTCAATTATGACCATGTATTTTCATAACCAGGATGTAAATTGCAATAAATGTCATTGTTTGCTAAGGTGTTACTCCTTTTTTACATATAAAAATATACATCTTCCCAAACAACTGTATTGCTTAGGCACAAACAATTTTTAAGACTCAGACAGATCAGTATTGCATTAACTAGATAAATGAAACTTGCTTAATACATAGGGAATATTCTCAGAACTAAGTTTGCAGTAGGGAAAGAAACATGTGAAAAAAATATCTGTGTGTCAGGAGACAACAACAACTTCTGCAATAAAACACGAGTTTAATTTCATCTTGCACCTTAGCAAGTGTAGTTCATTAGTGTTTACACAGTTTTATGAAAACAATATTCAAAATAGTTGGGTGTGCATATAATTTAGAAATGGCCAGTAAAAGTGGAGGGGTAAGTAAGTAGAAATAAACATCAGTATAAAATAAGCCAAATCAAATTTAGTTAATTGAAATTGATTTTAGAAAAGTTTTTTCATGACAATGAAATAATGTGGAAGCATCTCAGGGCACCTGGCTTAATTGCCAGTGGAAAATCAATGAATCTTCTGGAGGAATTCAAATTCAGATTCAACTCCAAATTGGCAGTATTCTACAGAACTCGAGATAAAACTCCTAAAGGGCAGTTTGAAAGCTTCAGTTGTGTGCCAGGACTTAAATGTAAGGCATAAGTTTTTTGTGGTTACTTTCAAAACTTGTGTTCAGAATCTGACATGATACATAGAAGATGTAAGTCGATTAGTTAAACAAAAAGAAGATTTTTTTGTGTGAGAATTCTTTCAAAAAAGCAATTGTCATTCTTACCAAAATACAGTAAGACCTCTGTTTTCTTAAATTAATCTATCCTATTTGCTGAAAATTTTTAACACAAACTAGAGTATAATAAAGTTAAGAGGTAGCTATTAGAGTTCAGTAAAGATAAGCTGAGTTTACCACCACAGGTAGGAAGTGATTAATCTGTGTTTAAGAGAAAAACTTGACAAGTAAAGGGAGTAACATTTTCAGTGTGAAGAAAGGTAGACATTCTGTGATTTGCCATGAACCACTGAACAGCAAATTAATCTATGTCCATCTATCATGAAGACTGATGGTTCTCTGCTGCTCATTAATACCAGGTCCTTTTTCATCCAGAGAGTTGTCTTTGTGATGCGCGTTTTATGGCTCTACAACTTTCCAAGGTTACTGTATTTATGACAGATAATAATTTGCCAATTCTGCTTCTGTTACTTGAAGTAATGGTCATTCTACCCTAAAATTACAAGCTAATAGCTACTAGTATCTACTGGGGATACTTCTAACTCATAGAAATTGACTGGGAGCAGGTTTTTTTTCCTAAGGGTAACCTTAATTTGCTAATTTGGTAGCAGTGGACTTGTCCAGATGGCAAATACAAATGTGAAAAAATGCTTTTCAGAGAAAAAATTCCTAAGTGGCTGCAAAAGTTAAATAAAAAAATGAAAACAAAATCACCTAACAAAAACCAAACCTTGCTTCTTGTTGTTGTATTCAACCTGTTGCGACAATGCAGCCTGTATTTTTATTGTTTGCCAGCTACACTATACGTTGTAACTAAATCTGTTTTTGACAGCTGTGTGATCATGAACCACTGAAGTCAGTTGAAAATTGTTCACAAACCTTATCTGTTTTCCCAGGCAGAAAGATTATAAGATCATCTGAACGAATGTTTTGATAGCAATGTTAGTCAAAGTTTATGGTTGTCTTTCTCTGTTTCTGGAGGTGAACTTAATATAATCCATGGAAGATCAAGGGCTTAGAAGACTGTAAGGCAGCCATTTTCACTAGTCGTCAAACTCCAGCCTTCTGCTCTATAGCTATCCATTTTCCCCCGGAATTTTTTTATCTTTTGATTTATTTCCAGCAATGCTATGCCAGAACCTGTCACACAGTTTTCCAACTGCAGTGTAGAATACTGTAAACTAATTCAGCATCCAAATTATTTATTTATTTTTATTTTCAGCCAAACTATGATAATTGTATTTTGGGTTCAAGTAGTGGCAGTGGCTTTTGTGCATCCCAGTACAAGTGGATTTTGAGTCTAGGACAAAATTGTTTTATGGCTAGGACTCTTATTTACAAGATCTAGATCCAGTGATTGCTTTCTCTCTCAAATTTTAAATACTGTAGTTATTAAGTCTCAAAGTACTGATTAGAATAATAAAAAATTATGTTCTGTAAATGTTCCATTTTCCAAATAATATCTTTTTATATAAGTCTTACAAACAGATTGCAAATACTAGCTGGCTTCTGAACCAAAATTTTTTTTTGGAAGCAGAGAGGAGTTTGACTACTTGTGTTCAAACAATTTAACATATTTTCTAATTGTGAAGTACCAAAAAAAAAGTGCTAGGTGTTTGCATCAACGTTATAAGAGTTAATGTAGTTATTTTTTTCATCAATGATCCCCTAAAGTAAAATAGGACACTTCACCCCCAAATTTTAC
Source organism: Chionis minor (assembly GCA_013398295.1). Lineage (NCBI taxonomy): Eukaryota > Metazoa > Chordata > Aves > Charadriiformes > Chionidae > Chionis > Chionis minor. Next base: position 24,031 of record VZSF01003409.1, read on the forward strand.
TAGTAGTATTGTTCAGATTTTGATACTCAATTCACTTTGAATTAATACTTTTGTCCTTTTTTTGCAAATCTCACTGAAACTTGAAAATACTTGCAAAAGTTTGAAATAAAAGTACTTGTTAGACTTTACATTATTGATAGTGCCTTGATGAAAGATGAATAAATACAAGGAAAATAATAGAAGGTTAAAATCACTGGTTTTGGTACTTAGAGTTTTCATAATCTTCCTTTCTTGGGGATATTTGTATACTTATTCAGGAGACTGAAAACACTTCATGACATATGATTTGTCCACTGTGTTATGCTTAAAATATCTTTATATATAAATCATGTTTGTCAATGTTATCAGTGATGCACTTCAGCATTATGTAAGGATTTTGCTTCCGCCTCCAGCAGGTACCAAAAGCAATCCATACTTCAGCTTTTTCAAATGTGTATTTCACAGCAAAACTAAATCACAAAATCACAGGATGTTAAGGGTTGGAAGGGACTTCTGGAGATCCTCTGGTCCAACCCTCCTGCCAGAGCAGGTCCACCTACAGCAGGTTGCACAGGGTGGTGTCCAAGTGGGTTTTGAATGCCTCCAGAGTCGGAAACTCCACTGCCTCTCTGGGCAGCCTCTGCCAGTGCTCTGCCACCCTCAAAGGAAAGAATTTCCTCCTCATGTTCAGATGGAACTTCCTGTATTCAAGTTTGTACCCATTGCCTCTTGTCCTGTCACTGGGCACCACTGAAAAAAAGCCTGGTCCCCTCCTCCTGGTACCCTCCCTTTTGTAAACATTGATTAGATGCCCCCTCAGTCTTCTCTTCTCCAGACTAAAAAGACCCAACTCCCTCAGCCTTTCCTCATATGAAAGATGCTCCAGCACCCTCATTATCTTTGTGGCCCTTTGCTGTACCTTCTCCAGCAGTTCCCTGTCTTTCTTAAACTGGGGAGCCTGGAACTGAACACAGGACTTGAGTTGTGGTCTCACCAGGGTAGAGCAGAGGGGGAGGATGACCTCCCTCGACCTCCTTGCTATACTCCTTTTGATGCACCCCAGGATGCCATTGGCCTTCTTGGCCACAAGGACACATTGCTGGCTCACGGGCATCCTGTTGTCCACCAAGACTCCCAGGTCCCTCTCTGCACATGTGCTTTCCAGCAGGTCAGCCCCCAACCTGTACTGCTGCATGGGGTTATTCCTCCCCAGGTGCAGGACTCTAAGCTTACTTTTGTTGAACTTCATATGGTTCCTCTCTGCCCAGCTCTCCAACCTGTCCAGCTGGCACTGAATAATGGCCTTTGTAACAAAAAGCTAAAAAAAGAATCCATAATACCAGATGCACCGATTATGGGATGAAGTAGTATAATGTAATCATAAAGGTGTTAACTAAGGCTGAATGCAAGGCTTTGGGATATATTTTGCTTCTGGATGGCTAATAGTTTTCATGACACTGTCATTTGTCATTTAAAAAAAAAAAGTTTCAGCCAGTCTGAAGATATTAAAGTTTTAAACAAAATTCAGCTATTCTTATATGAGCACTTTTTTTTTCAAGTGTTACCTTTTGTATGATTTGTAGATTTGGTCACCGAAATAAAAAAATCAATTATTCATGAAGACCTATTTTTGGCATTGCTGAGAGGTAGATGTGTTACCCTAAGGAAGCACTGGAATCCTGTATAGTCTGTTCCAAATTCATTTTTCAGTTACTGGTAGCTTTATATTTAATATATGGACTATGTTTCCCTTCCAGTAGTCACTGCTGCTAGACTGAGTTGCTCCTTTTTTATTCATATAGAGGATTACTCTCCATTCAGTTTAGATCATTATTAACATCTCTGTGAGAAGGACGTACCTGTGCAATAAGGATCCTTCCCCGGAATATAAAATTGAAATACGGCAATCATTCTTAATTCAAAATCTTCCAGATTTCAGAGTTTTTAATGAACTAAACATCTGTGAAATTGGGGCTTTTTTGTCATACCATAGACTATGTAGGGAAACAGATAAAAAAGATATGAAAGTAAAACTATTGTTCATTTCAAATTGATTTTTACTCATTTGAGAGGAAATACAATATTTTCTGTCTGCTGTCCAGAACAAACTAAAAACACTTGGGGTTTCTGAGTGTAGTTTGCCGATGATTCTGGACTGAGGTTCAGGTGCTTTGTCTGTGCAAAAGTTATCTTGCCTAAGCTAATCTCTTCAGAACAAAGGAGGTTGTTCACATTTTTAAGAAAATCTGTAGCAAGCTACAGTCCATAAGGGAATTATAGCTTTAATTTGAAGCAGCTGGGTAGCTGAAAAATCTATTTGATTTAACAAATGACAGAAAAAAATGCTAATACTAAGGCATAAAACTTGACATGGGGTGCTGAAACCCTACAGCAGTATATAAACCAAGCCTGCAAAAAAAATCAATGACTTACACCTAAGTGTTCAAATCAGTGTATATGGGTCTTAGTCAGATGACTCCTAACAGTCAATAGGATTTCCATATATCCCCAAACAATGCTTTGAAAACACACTTCTTATCCAGAGCTGTCTGACGCTGATGAGGAAAAAAGCCCCTCCTCTTGAATTCACTATGCAGTGAATAGGCCACTTATGAAAAGCTATCTTTTCCAGGCACCATCCCTACAAAAATACATTATAGAACAGCCACGTAGGTGCTTCAGTAGGGAAAGAGAGAGTAGAGAGTTTAGAACCAAAAGTGGCAGATGCTTTTTGTTGACACATGAGAAAGGATTTTGTTAATGAAAGGGTGTTTCTTAGGTCCATGTAAAAGCCGTAATGACTATTTAAGAGCAACAAGTAGAGTACATACAACACCTAAATCATAGGTTAATTACTAGCTCTTAAGAAACTTTTCCATTATCCATTAGACAACAAGAAACGGAGCTAATGATACCCATTTATGAAGATGAAGAATTCCTTTATGAAAGAGATAAATTCTATTTTCTGTTCTGACAATTTATACCTTGCCAGTGTTTTTTTCTTGTTGTTATTATGGGGGGGGGGAAAAAAACCACTCAAAATTTCTTTTTTTTTAATTGGATTTTCTGTTAAAACAAAACAAAACAAACTTACATAAAATACTCTGTTCTTGTACACGTTTAAAGGATTTTGATTCTTGTTACAGTATGCCAGTTCTTTCAGAATTCATGGGACGATTCCTTAGCAGAGTTAATAGCTGCCCTATCACTAAACACCTGAACATGTGATTTAGCACATCTGGCTGATATATTTTTCGTTGATCAATTATTGCCCTGCTAATTAACATGAGGTTTTTTTGACAAATTGAATGTAACATCATCACTATATAATTTACACTTTTCTCCCCCTGCATTTGTAATATTTGCAGATTTATTCCTTCTGACTAAAACAGCTACAGGCTCAAATAAAATGGCAAAAAGCAAATTGGAACTTAGGGATATTCCTAGTGAGTGCCTGTGGTTAACATTGAATGAATTCTCAGAAAAGATTAAGAATTAACCCCGACAGATATATTGGGTTCCATTCGGAAAAAAACTGCATTAACAGTCACTAGGAAACCACAAAATGAATGCTAAAATAATGCATAGGGACATGTTTTCTTTTATTAAGTATCTACATGTGATTTTGTCTTTGAATCTCCTTTTATAATCTTAAAATAGGTAAGAGGAGTCCTACCTTATGTTTCTGTTTGTAAAACTGTTTCAGAACACTGTCATCCGTGTGGCAACCAACCATGCCACATCTGTAAACATGGGACAACAGCTTAAAACTAACTTGTGGACTGTCTTAACCACAGGTAAGCAACAGCTTTGTCTCTCCACCCATCATGTACATTGTAGCATTGCACTTGTATATGGCACAGGAGGTTCCTTTCTCCCAAGTCTTCTATTCTATGGCTTGGGGGATCGTGATTAAAACTATGGCTTCCCAGCTCCTACAGGAGATCCAGATTCTGTTGTATGGTACAAAAACATAAGTAGCTGCAGTGTCTTCTGTTACTTCTCACCCTTGCTTCATCTCTTCTGGAAGGAAAAGCCATGAAACTGTCTCACCTCCAACTGAAATTAGGCCTCTAAATCTGAGCAGTTATTGTTTATAATGGAAGCTGCTGTAAAGCAAATAAGCTTGCTTGTCAGGGACTGAAAGATGTTGCTACAACGGTTTGTAAGTATAAATTCAAGATTCTGCTAGGCTTTTGGTTTGTAATAATTAGGGATACAGATTTACAGGAGAAGATCCATTTCCACTAACATTTAGTACCAGTTGCCTCTCTTGGGCAATAACAGTCATTACTTGCTTTATGTACATATTGTTCTGCTGTGTTATGTAACATTTTTCTTCATCTGTACATTTTAAATATCATTGTCTCTACAATTTTCATAGTAAAGTCTCAGCTTTCCACCTATACAGGGAATGGTATTTTGTTCCTATCTTTTAAGCCGTTGTATTCTTTATATATTCCACATTTCCTGCAGGTGTACTTCTCCAAGGAAATTAGTCAAGTTTGTATTAGAAGTAACAATGACAGGAAGTACCCTCTTACAGTTTCTGCAAATCATTTTGTCTTCCATTTCTGTTATTTAATTTTTTGGGTGGTTAATCTGAAGGTGTTGAAATAACTTGCATGGCACCACTTTTGTGGTGATCATTGCCCTGTGAGCATTCTTTATCATTTGCAATTCTTTAAACATAGAGGTAAAATGAGATTTGTGTTTTGAAGGACGAGGGGGGATATATATACCTGCAATCTTAATAGAGATTTATAGGCTATTTGCATCTTAGTTTAAGACACAATGAAATGAACATGTACAGAATAAGCATAAAAGGGCTTAGTAAGAGCATGCAAGTGGAACTAGGAAGACAAGGATGGGAGTTACCCTTCCTGTAAACATTTCTGCATGTTTTAGTTTAGATTGTGATGACTGTCTTGTGTGGACACCCACGGAAGAATCTGATACACTGAAATACTAACTCACTAGCAGAGTGAATTTGGATCTGGGTAGCGGATGGGAGAAGAGCACATCATGTTACTGATTCTATTATTTGCTCAGAGCAGAGAATTTACTACCTAAGTATCTGCTGACCTGCATGTTGTCTTGTTGTCTTGCTGTTGCTTCATGCTACTAAAAATGATACATGGAGAGAACTGGAAGCCACAAGGGTCAATGCTGACCCAGACTTCATTTGCTACTAATAATTTGAGATGTCATGATTTTTGATGTATTCCACCTGAGCTGAGACCTGAGTTTCTGAAAATCTTTCTGTTCTAAACCCACAAACTGTTAGATGAGGAATAGTTCGCCACTGAATATTCACTTTTTTTTATCATTATGCTCAATGAAAGGAAGGAAAGAGTGCAACTTTCTGGGAACTCATTTTCTTATATGACTACAGACATTGGAGAGTCTTTTGATGGCTGTTCCCTTTGTGATGGGGGGCTGGGGGCGATGCTTGCTTCCATCTGGTTAAGTGTAATCCATTTATTCTGCTCGAATGCCAATTACCAAAGGATTTTTGCTACAAGTGTACATTGCATTTTACACCTTCTATCATCATGCTATTTAATGCGTGTTCTCTACACAAGGAAATGATGCTGTCCAGCTTATCACATCAGTATCATTCATATCCATGTCACCAGCAATAATAAAAATCTAGACTTCCTGACAGCTCTATGCTATCTGAGAAAAATGGGGAATAAAGAGCGGGAGCCTAATGCACAGAGCATTTAAGAAATGGAGTATTATCATGATTATCTGAAATGGTTATAACAAGTGTAAATGTGCTTTTAGATGCAATGTAACTGGAAAGGCATGAGTTCTGTAGCTAGAGCTATGTAAATCCAGTAGAATACGAATACTGTGTCAGGAGTAGTGATTATTTCTGCAGAAGTTAAGGAAAAATCCTGTGTAAATAGAGTATAAATGTTGGGTGAAGTTTTTGAGTTTTGCTGAACTGAGGATGAATCTACATACCACCAGGGTTAGGTGGCAGCTGGCTGAAGTATTACTGGATTCTGAAAGCAGACATGTTCTCTTTCTGGATCTGCCAGTTCATGGTAAGGTACTGCTACTTCTAATGTTAGTAACAATACGTGAATTGCTCAGAAACCATCAGTTGAAATCCAAGGCTCACCCTTAGCTCACCAACCTAATGAGTTGGTTGGAGCTGTGTTTTTGCAGTTCTGTCCTATCAATCATATTTGTCTTTAGATTGGAAAAGTTGCAGTAGGACAAATGAAATCTGTCCTACCAGCCAATATTCAATGGTGTAATATGTTCCTCTGCAAGACGTGAGTTATGTGATTAAGTTCCCAAACTCTTTAAAGAGAGCTGTGGAGCTGCAATGACACTTTAGTTCTTTTTCTCTTGCATTTTTGATGGTGTAGTGTGCTGGCACCATAAGTGGAAGCGCCCTGTATCTCTCTTTTCCCTAAATTGCTTATGGACTGAAAGTAAAGGGCTTCTTCTATGGTATAGGAAATGTGATTTCAAAAAGGTTCAGAACTGTAATGGAAAAAAAGACTCTTTGAACAAAATGAGTTGTAGCTATAAGGAGATTTTTAAAAGAAACGGCTTTTTCTTGTGCGTTATAGGCCCACTTTAAGCATGATGATTGAATGAAGAAACTGAAGAGGAATATCTTGTGTGAAACACAAATGAGTGAAACAAAAATGTGAAGTTTTCAGATTGCCTTCTTGTCCTGACTACAGTGTTTCTGGACATGATAAGCGCCATGGGAAACATCTAAACAGGCCATGGAAGCAATTACTTTTCAGTTGCCCTGGGAATAGGTAATGCTGGGTACTGATTTTCCAGCATGTATGCAACTATGGCATTTAGACAATCTGAATTTTTAGGTATGAAGGCTCTAAATCAACCGTCTCTCCTACCTTCTCCCTGTCTTTTCCTGTCTTTCTGTCCCTTGTCTTTTTCTTCCTTTCTCCTTTACTCTTCTCCTCTGTCCCTCTTACTTTCTTCTATCTCCACCTACATCTTTTCCTTAATAAGCCAAACTGCCTGTTCTTTCAGCTAAAGTTGGAATTGTGCTATTTCTGCAATATTATTTGTAGGGACTGTTGCCACTCACACTGCAGCAAGCTAAGAAACACAGTACTAACTCTAATATTACTTTACCAGAATGTTTCTTCTGTAAGTAGCTCCAAAATTCCTTTTCAAAATCTACCCACTACTGTTGTGTTGATTAATAGATGTAAACGTACTCTTGTATGCTCAACCAGAGTTGCAGTGAAAGATTATAGGAGTGTTGCTATAGGGCACTCTTTTCATACCTCGAGGGATGTTATTTAAAATCGAGGCTTGTCATACATTATGTTAGGCCATATGCTCTGACTTCTCTGTGGATACTGTTCAGCGTTGGTGCATAGCCTCCAGTGTCAGATGTAAAATAAAACTCCGGTTTGAAATCTATACCTATCATGTTCTCATGTTTTTGGGTCCCTGAGCACTTCAGGTAATTCCAGAGACACCTGTTTGTTAGAAATCCTTAAAAGCAGTTTCAGACTTGAAAGTACTGTATAGGCTATGATTTATGGACAAGTCTAACTCTTGTCTTCATTGGGAGTTCTTAAGTACTCAAAGTAAACATACTGTAAATTTGGAACTAACTGTTTGTGGACACTGAGATATATTTCCCTAAGAAGGACATGATCGTGAAGAGTTAATATTTTCCTCTTGTAATAATCAGCAGTTTGTATTGGTCTTATCCCAGAACAAGATTAAAGGAAAATTAAGGTAAAAATGGTTCCATGCTCACTTAAAAGCCATCCTGATTTCCCAGAGCTTAACTGACTGGCTTCCTGAAGTAGATTTCTCCAGTCTGAGGGTTTTACTAAAGTACAATACTTCTCAAAGACTCCTAACATGATGTCAGGCAGCCATGAATCAAGGACAGAGTTAAGAAAAACCTGTGTGATTTTTTTCTCTCCTTAAGACCAAAGGTCTTAATATCTTAGTCTGTAGGTATTAATACAGGACTCACTACCAATATCTTCCATTGGTAAAAGATTTTCCACTAGGTTGATTCACTGGGGTTTGGACAGCTTTGAATGAACTACCCAGACCTAAAAGCTGTGAAACAGGTTTAGTCTTAAAGTACATCACAAATGTTGTTACTGAAATAGGCTATGCAATATTTTTGTAAACTGGAAAGGTTCTCTCCCTTTGCACTCAACAAAGAAAGGTGCTAAAGCTTTAACTGGATGCAAGATATGAGTAAAAATATGTTTTTATTTTGCATTTGGTAGCATCAGACACTTTTCAGCTCTCTGCCCCTTTTCCTGCAGGAAGAATTTTTTTCTTAAAACTCCATACTTTAAGCCAATATTACATAAAAAAATTTTGCAATTACTGTATTATTCTTTTTTCTGAAGAATATTAAAAACTTCTTTTTCTGGAGTTGGAATTATACCTTTGTCAACACTTAAAAAGCACTGGTGAAGCTACTGTACTCAAAACTGCCACCCCTAACCATAGATCCAGTTTTATCTTACCATTCTTTCCAGCTTTGTTGAAAATTTCCATGTGCTAGTTCTTTGACTTTATGAAATTGGATACTCCAACGGTTGTGGTCAGAGGAAAAAAAAATCCCACCAATTATTAATTACCTCCAGAAAACTCATTACACTTCCCTGTCCTTTCCCTCTGTCTTTGTTTCTTAGCTCTTAGAAGTGACCCTACACAGCAACATTACTAGTGAGTATGTAGCCCAAAGAAGAGGATCTGTAAAGTGAATCACCTGGTGCAATGGATTAAACATCCTTACTAAACACCTCACTGAGGGGAGCCAACTAATTTTCTTCAAAAGCACACTCCTAGTCCAAACTAAAATGCTGATCTGGATTCGTCTTTAAAGACTTTCATTGTTGGACCCCATTAAGTCTATGACAAAAAACAACACAAAACACTAATCCATTTCAGATGGGATCAGAATCAGTGCAGTAACCATTTTTATCATGAACTTCACGGTAAACAGACTATAAAAGTCCCAATTGCCAATAGAAAAACTGTCAACTTCATGGCATTTTGTTGTCAAAACTGGGTTCCGTAATGTTTATGAAAGCATAATAATTGTATTTGGGTTAGTGATAGGCTCTCATAAAAACCTGTCTTTTTTGCAGGTCTCAGCTGTTCGTTCTGCACAATAAATTGCACAGATCTGTGACCTTACTAGCGTACAGAGGATCAGCCTGCCTCTCTGTCTCCAGTCCTCTGTCACTTAGGGCAACTTATGAAATTAATATTTTTTTAATAAAGAATTTTGTAAAGCCTTCATCCTAGAAACACCTAGCCCAAAAATCAGCTTTCTATCTCACTGTTAATAAATTAATTATGTTAACAAAGGTATGTAGAACCATACCAAATGGAGGCCTGACACTTCATTTCCTCAAACATTTCAACTTAGCAAGTGCAATAGATCTTCCTTGTTCTCCTGTAAGGTTTCCTCTAAGCATTTTTTTTGTAATATGAGGAAATGCTCATCATCAGGAAATGCTTTTGCCTTGGGTTAATGAAGTCTTGAATGTTGGTCTCAGGCACATTACCTTTCAGGATGCTCCAAAATCTATGATTCTGAAAGTCTAGGGGTGTAGTGATATGCCTGCACCTGCAGGGTGTCAGGATGAAGTCAAACTTCAAAGTGAACAAAGTCTGTGCCCCGTTTGATGGCAAAATGGGAAAGTAGAGTGGGGGCTCAAGTGGGAGGATTGCTGAACTTATAAATTACTTTTGCAGTTTGAAAGGAGCTTTTTGGGCTGAGCCTTTGAGCTATTTTATCCTTCCCTTCATTCTAATAGGAGTGCCAAAGGGAAAAAATAACAGAAAATCGGAACAGCGTGATTCTCATAACAAGTTCTCATTCAAACCTGACCATTGTAGGTACAGAATTACTTTAATTTAAACAAAAATAAATGTTCTGACAAATTATCACTGTTAGATGTAAAATACCTTCTCAGAGAACCTGTCTAGCTTCAGTAAATGCCTTGAGGACCTACAATCATCTTGTTTCTCATTAGAGATATGTACATGTGCACACATTTGAACACACATAAATGTCTCACATAATTTCTTTGAGACAACATCAGTACAAAAGTCTCCTGTAATTATAAATTATTTGGGGCAAGCAATGTGATGCCAGTGATTGTTCTAGAGAATATTAATTCTTCAGACAGATCTCCATTATTATTCAACTTGAAAAGTAGGTAGTCAGGAGAACCCCAGATGGTTTGAAGAACTGCATGACTCAGACTCCACCTCCAGTTTTCCCAGCTTATGATAATTCTTACTTCACGTCAACCAAATCCAAAGTCCAAGAAAAAGAAAGAAAACATGTGATTTTTATCACTGAAATCCTGCCCAAAGTTTGCGGAAAGTAACAAGCAACAGGCAAATTAGATATCCTACTACAAGCTTCAGTGAATTCCATACAAACATATAACAGGGTACTAGATAAAATAAAGATGTAGTTTCAGTCATGAGCCGGGTAAGATTTAGTTGATAAAACATTGTAAAGATTTGTGAAAGAAAATTCATAATGATTATATATGATATCCACATAAAATAAAAGTATATTAAAAAAAGAAAATATTCATAGCTGAAGCTTTGCATATGAATGAAAAAGAACAGCAAGCTATAAGGAATTTGTATTGCCAGTGGTTTAGGAAAGAAAATGAAAGCCCATCTGAAAACCAAAATGCAGTAAGAAAGCATCTATTTGATGTTATTGACTTAGCTACAATAGGATGTGAGGCAATCATTGTCTTGTAAAGTGCATTGGTAAACAAATTGTGATTAATTGGACAGTCTTTGACAGTATCAGTCTTAATTGCCTGCCTTTAATTTAAGGTTTCTAAAGATTCAGAACTCTAGAAAATAAAATCTCCTTAAGTTCCAGTGGGCTGTCAATTAAATTTGACTGATTACACTCACTGTTATCTTATAAAGATAATCCACAATTAATTGCTATACTGTGCAAATTGCAGCAGGACAAGAATAGTTTACAGGCTTAGGGAAATGTATGGTAATGTGCACCCATGCTCTCTAGACACCTGAATCTCAATTTTAATATTCCCAATGTCCTTCCAATGTCAGACTTAGTGATTTTTATGAGACTCATTATAGTGCATTTCTGCTGCAACTGGAAGATTCTTTAGCATGGTTCATGGCCCATACCTGCCAGATGAATCATTATTACATATACATGAGAAGAAAAAGAAATGCAGGCTGGCAAATTCAGTATTCCAGATTTGCTTTAGGAAGGTTTTCTTGGGGATTCTGAGGGCTCAGGGAAAGAACTTTCTCTGCAGGGCTTTCTCGACTGTATCTGTATGCGAGCTTGGCAATTAAAACTTCCTTTATTTCAAATAAAATTGTGTAGCACCTGATTGTATGAATAACATTTATAGGAAGACTTAAATGACATTGTTTTGTCATTTTTTGTCATAGAAATTAATGCCGACATTGAGCACAAATATCAAAAAACAGCTGGAAAAGTGAACATTCAGACATCAGAGGGTGTAAGTGATATGTTGCAGTTGTAGTATCAGACAAAGATCCAGACTGTTAAAAAATTAGAACAAAATTGTGGTGATTCTGTTTTGCAACATAAGAAGACAAAGTTTGTGTTGAGAAAAATTCAGTGGTGCTTCTGTGTTACTGTGAGTGGAGATGAATGCTATATAAAGATTTTAATATAACTTATTTTGACTCAATAGTGTGTTTATGTAATATGGCTATTGTCAGTGACACTTTCTACATGAAAAAATAGTTTTATGTTACTAATAGCCAAATGAAAAAGATGTCAGAGATAATTAAGGAAGTATTAAGCTATGTCACTATTTATGTAGCAATTATCGTAACTGCAAAAGAATAATCTCTTTCTTACTTACCTGTAAGTATATTTACAGTTTCTAAAATCCATCTCTACGGTCAATGAATTCTTACTGTGGTATTTTGCTTTCCCTTTCTATTTCTTTTTTGCTAACTCGTAACATTTGTCTGTGTCAGTATTTCACAAAGGAATTCCCTTAATTCATGGAAGAACTTAACTGTATTTAATGAGGTGCGTGATAAATCTAGACACCATTTACTTCAGGCAAAATTGGAAGTAGACTGCCTTCTAAAAGAGCAAAACACCTATTCCTTTATGTAAAAAAAGTAAAACATAGCTATGGTCTTTATCTTAACAGAAAAGCTGGTTTAACAGAATATGAGAATGTTCTCTTCAGGGTAAAGGAAAATCTGTTTTCAGGGTAATCAAAAGGGGTGAAGTGTCATGAAAGAGGTTGCATTTTCTACCTCTCTGTTAAAAAAAAAAAAAAAAAGAAGAAATATAAAAGAAATAAACCTTTCATTTTAAATTTACATAATTTTACAGGTTCTGCTGTTAAATCCAATGTATCTCATAAACTTTCTGGATCATGAAGGGCTTAAGTACTGTAGAGAATATTGACAACTGACAGGCAACAGTTATATGAAAGCCCTCGTCTGCTTCTCATCTGGTGGTTAAGATGCTGAGAGATTTTTTTTGTCAATACTTACTTAAGAGGGACTTCAGATGAGACCATGAATTACTGTACTGTTAGTGAGATGTATATACTTTACTAAAGTCTTACACAAAGTGATTATAAAAATAGTTGTTACTCAAGGGAAAAAAAAAGTATCAGTATGCTTTTGAGAACTTTACAGAAAAATGGAAGGCATGTTTCAACACAGAAAGAGAGTGACCTTTCCAGACATGATAGGAGAGAGGGGGCACATCATTCTAGCAGCATTAGAATGTGCAAGTCTTTAAAGTCATTTAAGTGTGAATGAAAATACAAATTTGAGAAGCTGAAAGATATTTCCATAGGAAAAAAAGATGTTTGGATTGATTTGAAATAGACGTTAAATTCTAATTAAAACCACATGGAAGTAAAGAACATCTTGAAAAATAGCCTAAGTAAGAATTAGGGTTTGGTTTTCAAATTAAATTTTGTAAAATTCTTGTCCCAAAGATTGAAGGATGTGTATACAAAAGAGAAATACAACACAGACTAGGCAACTCAATATTTGTAAAATGGTGATATTAAAAGGACTGTCCTGAGATTATACTCAGTTAACAAAGGATTCCTGAAATACAGTCAAGGTCCTGGAAGCAGTGCATTTTTCATTTGATGTGTATCAGGGGCTTGGATAGTTGCCAGTATTCAAGAGTCTTTTATAGTCTATAGTCAATAAGAGGAGCAGAAATTCCTCTGATATCTTTCTTGGTCTCTGTCTAACATGGTGTTTGTGCACTCCTTCCTATTAAAGATCCATTACTTCCTCAGGCTTTTCCTTTTCTTATATTGTCAAGGTCCCTCTACAGCAAACAGCTACAGAAAATTAAGGAGGATAAATTTTTCAGTCTAGACCTCTTAATGAGTAACTGTGGGTATGTCTTCCAGGTAATTAGTATCCAGAGGCAGCAAACAGTGCCAAAAAACTGTCTCATGGGCACATACACAATCCTCTGTTTCTTTGCAAACTACAGTCTAACACAGGTGTTCTGATCCACAGTGCTTTTGTGTCAGAATTCTGAACCCAATCTTATGGAAGGGAAAAGTATCTGGGCCTTGAGACCTGATCAGGTGTGACTCCCATTCAAGTATTTTTCATGAGAAAATTGGGCAGGACGTTTGGTTTTAGTACTTTGTTCTCTCAGGCAGCAAATTAAATGGCTTCTCAATAGTACCATTCTCACCTCTTGGAGCCCTGGAACAATATTGCCAGTAAGAAAATGGTAAAACTTTACATTGGTTGAATGCGTGCTTGGAAATAATGTAGTAGGGTAGCTTTTAAAGTCTTGTTTTAAAACACTCTGTTTAACTAATATTGTCCATGTATGTGTTATTATGTATTAGTAATAGGGTGCATTTTGGGAGGTGGATGTATTTGTTACCTTTTGAATTTTACTTCTCATCAAGATTAATACATAAGACCTATATTTTTTTGGACAGAGACATAGTTCTTCACCTCAAAACTCTGAGTTCAGTTGCTTAACAGAATTTGGGCATGGGCCTAACCATGAGACACTACTCCATCTCTGAGTAAAGGTGAATCAGGGGAAGGACTACCACCACGTTTGGTTTTGGTTTTTTTGGTTTTGGTTTTGGTTTTTTTTTTTTTTTTTTTTTCTTTCATAAAGTGGTTATATTTCCAGATAGCTATAGCTGAAATTACTAACAGCTTCTGTGAGATTCCAGGCTGTTTATAGTCAAACTGGATGCTTCTGGAAAAGAAATATAAATTGACTTTGGTAAACACAGAAAAATAGTGGGACTTAATTTGAATGTAAAATAAGCATGTCAGCAGCATGCCTACATGGAGACTTGTTGATTACATGGTCTGAATAGGCAATTTTGCCAGCTTCTTAAACTTCACAGGACTTGGCCCATTCATGAGCTTTATAAGTTGAAGTAAGACAAATATAGGGGGATTTAGTTTTCCTCTAAGTCCTATCTACAGGTTTTATGAACTGAACTGTGGCCTTCTGAGATAATCTTCAATATAGAACGTGAAAAATATGTTTTTCTTGTCAAGAGAAATCTTCCCTCCTAAGAGAAGAAAATATTTGATTATGCAGTCTTTGTTAAAAGCACTTAATGGAAATATAATTTTGTCTAGCTAACCACCATTTACTGCTTTATCTCTTTTTTAAAAAGAAATAATGTTGTCACAAACAACAGATACTGGCTTTTCTTTGTCATTTCCAAGAGCTTTGGTAAAGATGACATCTCACTGAAGTAGGGTTAATTTGGGCAATTTTTTGCCTCCCTTAGTCTATATTTTTGCTATTTTTATAGGAATACCAGTGAATACTTCCTTGAAATACAGATAGGATGTCTGTGGGTACGTATAGAGTATACTTTTGGTGATCTCAGTCTGCTGCTGATAGCTGCAAGAAAGTCATCACATGGGGAATTTAAACCCTCAATCAGTTCAGTATTTGAATTTTCTCATGTTTTTATCCTTCCTCCTCCAGAATACAAAGAGTTTTCTTTTCTTTATAGAGCAATGAAACCCACACTTGATATGAAAACTGACATCAAAGCTTGGAAAAGGAAGATTAATAGGTCACTGAATACACAATATTCTCTTGGATGTATTTTTAACAAAACTGACTCCAGTAACGGATATTGTTTTTTCCACTGGAAAGAACTAGTGTTCTGATTTTGCACCAGTTTTCTGAATTAAATTTTTTTGCCAAAATTGAGCTTTTTAAAGTTAAACAATGACACAATGAAGCCTGCAGTGAAGGATTTTTTTCACTCATAGTTAATTAAAATTGTAGAATTACTGCACTGCTTTGCTTTTCATGCCATACAGAGGTTAGATTAGCTCTTATCTTAACACATAAGCCTGGAGATCTTAAATATTTTGTAAGAACAACACCTATAAACTAATTAACAGACTAACTGGTGACAGACTTCAGTATCTAGTCTCTTTGGTAGAAGCAGATCTTGAAATACAGTGAAAGTCACAAGTGAAATACTTGTAACTTTTTGCAACACAATTCTGCAACAACTTTCCAAATAAATGAATTCGTTTACTTATCCAGTTCATAATCCACTTGCTAGAGATCAAATGTAAGAGTTTATCTCACATTTGTAAAACACAGTGATATCATTCGTGAAGGATTCCGAGTGTTTTCAGTCCTATTTTTACCTATGAAACCAGTCCCCTTAAACAGATTGGAAGCTATAAAAATAGGTAGGTTCATCAGAATTCGAGCACAGGTATGAACAGAATTACAGCAGAAACCTTTAGTCAAGAGATTGTGCTACTACTTCTGAAAACAACAGTATATATAGCAATTTTTATGTTATTTCTTGTGATGCATTATTCAGCCCAATTCAGCTAGCCGAGTCCAAGCCTCTGTTACTCTAAACTCACTAGATGTTCCTCTGTTCAACATCGGAAACAATATGTTCAGTGGGAGATTTAGGTAACCAAAGGTCTGAATTTTCCTGAAGAAACCTTTCACTGATGATTTTAAAGGAACTGACTCTGGTTTTCGTGATGTTGATATAGCTGTTCAGCTTAATTATGCACTTAGAAGATTATTGTTAATTGCAACAAATTTAAGAAATGCAGAAGTACTCACTTCTGATAAGCCAACAGAATGCCAATGAACAATTTAATTTCTAGAATAAAATTATCTCAATATGGAAAATAATCCATGATACTAGGAAAATCTAGGTCAGAAAAATTCACATTTATCTGGTTTACTATTTCCCTGATGAAGTTAAAACTTGTCTCTGTAGATTTACTCATTGTGGACAACAAAGTGGAGAGCATCTGAATGACTGAGAACAGATCAAATTCAAGAGTCTGTCTACTGATTTTTTTAATTTTATTTTTTACTGATACACTATTTGACATGGTTCAGCGTTGTCGTCACATGCTTGAAGTGAAGTTCAGGAAACTGTTTTCAAGTGCAAGGACTTTTGGGATGCAGGCATTACCATAATCTATAAACATCTACAAGGTAACAGCCAAAATGAGAGAATCATCTTTTTTGTAACAATCAAAATTGAAAGAATCTTCTTTTCCCAGAAATCAATATGACAAGGTTGACTTCAAAAAGAAAAGAGTAGTAATAACCTAAAAGTCAGAAACTGACACAATCCCAGCAGACTGTGATTTCTCACTGAAAGCATTCAAATGCAGAATAGAAAATATCAAAGATTTTACATCTGTCAGTGTTTATTGCCTGTATTTACTGTAACTATTCTAAGCTTGAAATGTACCAGTAGCGGGTTTAAATCCATATTATATCAAGTCTTGAAATAGTAATGTGGCCAGATTTGTGAAACGCTCTTCAAAACAGGCAGTAGGAACACAAGAAATGTCAAAGGTTAGTAAATGACCGATGAAAGAGGATTGGTAGAGATATGAAAGGATAAGAAAAGACAGGAAGCCTGAGGAGAACGACATTTTCTGTATTTATCTTGTTCATTTGTTTCACTAGCTCAACAATATGTGTTTGGTATGTTCAGTATGTTCACTTCTCATAACAGCTGTAGCAGTTAGGATGAGAAGTGATAGTCTTATTGTGTAATAAAGGACATTCAGATTTCAAAGACATTTCTAATAGGATAGTGAGGCAATTTATTTTGGAGTTTGAGAAACTGGGTAGTTTCTGTCTCTAGAAGACTAAAGTATGGTTAAGCAAATGTTGTTCAAATTACTTAAATGGATTTGTGAAGTAAGGCAGGGATGAAAAAGATGGCCTCTTCAGAGCAATTCTAACCCTATTTTTATATTATCTATTATATCGTGCTTATAATTTTCCTTCATAACAAAAGCACTGGAAAGTGAATGAATTTATTTTAAACATATATTCATGCTCACAGTGAACATGTTTATGTGGGGTTAAGGCTTTGAGATCTTTAAGATTTGCACATTCTGAATATTAGTGTTGCATTTGAAAGTATAAGTCCTATCTATAAATGTAATTAAAATTCAACAGAAATCCATAAATGACCTGCAATCATTAGTAGTTCTTGACAGTAAGATCATAAATCATTTGTGAAACCTTATTGGAAATCCAAAGAAAATATGTTTTCCCTTTGACACAACCTAGTACGTGACCTTCAGTGTTTCCGTCCTATAAGAATTTAGTAGTCACTTGTAAGAACTTTTAAAGTTGACACTACTTGAGTGTTCTCAAGAATGTGATAAACTGCTCCTGTTTCTCAAACCTTTTCACAGCAAGTACCTTATTTGTTTCCTTGTTTGACTTGTTTGATAAGCAAAGGGAAGATGTTGCTCATGGGAAACCTCCCTTTGACAGGACCAAAACCACAATGCTCCTTCACTCTAGGGACTCTGAAGTTGTTTCACATTTTCTGTTAACAGTCTCACGTCTTTTCTCCTTTTGTATGCTTTTGCCACTCGACATACTAATAAGGCTTAGATTAAAATGCATTTCAGCAGAGGCAGGGGACAGTATGTTGTCTGGCACTAGGGACAGAAATAAGAACTTCGGAACAAAAGGCATATGTTTTAACAGCTTGAGCTGAAGAGCCAGCTTCAAGGTGGGATGTTGTCAAGTGTCCCGTCAAGTATACTATGTGTGACATACTGAGTCATCCTACAGATGAGTAATTTGGAGAATAAAAAAAGGATGGGGCTAAGGAAGTTAGGGTGTCTGTGGCAGATGGGTGATTGAACAATTGGGTATTTGTAGTAGGAATCTGAATTCTAAAAACCGCAGAGCTGCTGCTGTAGTCTGTTGGAGGTCCCTTAGCAATATGATTCAGAGGTGCTCAGCATATTCAAGAATGACTATGTTAAATCTGTTAAAGTAAAATTTAAACTTAAAAATTTTTGAAGTCCCCTAGCAATTACTGTATTATGCTAGCTGTACTGAGAATTGATCAAGTTAAGCTAGTGTGCCAAATGCTTTTTTTCCTCAGCAGCAGATTAGATCAGCTCTCGAGTGCCGTGCAATGATTTCTGCATTAGTGCTCTTTCTTGTCACAGCAGCACTACAGCAATCCAGAAAGGTGGGCTTATGTGTCTTTTTATGAGGGATGCTTTTTACATTTCCTCTCTCTGCTGTGCCAAATATGTAAACATGAGAGTCAAAAGAGTGGTCAGTGTTGTCATAATGACATGGCCCCCAGTGGGCTCACGCATATTCACTTATTATTAAATGGTTCAAATGCCTTTAAATCCATCACTTACTGGAGCACAAATCAGTCAAGATTTGCATTTTGCTTGCTATTCAAGTTTTTATACTCGTGAGCTCCCTACCTAATGACAAGAATATTTATCCAGGTTAATTGATAAAATCTCCTCAACATAAAGTGCTCTAGGAAACAATTTCAGAACATTCACATGTTGTATTAACATCTCATTATTTTATTCAACACCCCTAGAACAAGTGGGGATGTAGGATGAATGGAATGTGTTTTCTAATGATCTTTTCTTTAGAAAAAGCTCATCTATTTCTTTTCTAATATACCTATCTGTATATTGTCTTTTGCTTAAGACCTAAGCATCCTAAAAGAGCTAAGCACACAGCTATTTCAATATTAACTGTCAAAATACAAATTCAAACAAAGCAGTTGCTACATTTTGAATACTGAATTCCTTCAGTTGATTGCTGTATTTTATAGTGAGTTTGAATTGCAAAATAAAAAATAAAAAACCCAGAAGATTTCCTGTATAGTCATACAATAGAGTCCAAATTTGTTAGATAAATATATTTTAGGCTAGTATAATAAATTATAGGCTAGTATTTCAAGCTTTTTTCCCACCTTTGCAGTTGCTCTTGTTTACCTGAGGACAGATTTCTATGAATTTACATCACAATAAATGTGTCATTAAAGCAGGGAAACAAAGAGATAAAATAGAGTGTCGGAATTTGTTGTAGAATAAGTCACTCATTTTAAAAAGTCTAGCATTGCAGGTTAGATTATTGTATTTTGTGCTGTGTCTTCCTGTTGTCTGTACAGCACTTACCCTGGTGATTTTTTTCCTATATTATGTGTTTCAAGTTGTGTCACTTCAAATTATCTCAGTGTTAGTTTTGTTGGCAGCAGACTGAAAGCAAAACCTTGTACTTTTCTGCTCAGGTGGGAGAAGAAAGACTAATTGATGTTATCATAAATGGGAATGAAGGTAAATACTTGTCCTCCACTACTGAATTGAAAGAAATTAGGGCAGAGTATGTTAGTTGTCAATAGGAAGTTATAGTGAAGACCAATTAGAACAAGTCCTGCATTATAAATGGGAATACAGTATCACCTTCATCGGCTCTGGACAAGTCCCTGTGGAAGTTAAGAGGATATGTCTATCCAAGTGCTTATATAATGTAACAATACTTATTAAACTTTTGAAGTTTAATAAGCATGAATCTGTCTTTAAAGCAGATATTTTAAATGGTTAATCTTCAATCAACAGATAAAAATACTTGATTCCATGCTTGCAGACCAAAAAATGCTGTCGTCTTTTTTCTAGACTTTCTTAAAAGATGAGGAAGTGGCTTTCCATTTAGTTCCGTCTTATTCTGCCTCATGCTCTAAGATAATTCCCTTTTGTAGCCTCTTCCATTTCTTATATTCCTTCCTCACTTCGCAGCTCTAAACAAACAAACAAAATAAAAACAAAACTACTTGCCACTTTTCTCTGGTAAACACCAACAGCTGGAAAAAAATATCTGACTAATTTTTATCTATTACATTTACATAACCTTCAGCAATATTTTTTGGAAAATTTTGTTTAGCTTGTCTTTTGAGTCATGCCCACAACCACTCACTTTCCTGAAGTTTTAATGTCAGCCAAGTGTTGTTGCGAGCTATGGGGTTAAAAGCTCCTGAGAAGGAGGTTGCCATGTTGATGGGAGTTTACCACGAAAACCTACATGTTCTAAGCAGTGGTTTTGGTATTACGAGTTCATTTCTACTGCCCAAAACATCAAGTGGCAGGAAGTTCCTTAAGTCAGCCATGACTCTTTTAAGTACTTTGGTTTTGAGGCCAGCTCCTGTCTTTCATCTGGTGTTTCCTAATTTTTTTATTAAGAGGGAAAATGGGTATTCATGTTGTGTTCACCTCCTCCATTCTAATTATAATTCTATTATCATACCTATATGTCTTTTCTCTTTAATCGTGTATTTGCTTAATTCATTAAACTCCCTTTCATGCATATGCCCTTCTATACCTTTTCCTCTCCTTCTTAACTTTCTTTAAATCATGTCCTTAATCAGGCTATGATTATTTTTTTTTCTTTCAACTTTTAATTCTGCATTCCTGTGTAATGCTGTATATTTATTCTTTGTGAAATAATTGAAGGAGTGGACAGATGATGGGGTCTTGCTTCCAAGATACTTTACTAGTTGCCTCTCCTGTTTCCATTTCCCTGTCTCCTTAATAGTTCCACCTGTCATGAAAGCCCAGCATTTTTCAAAAGAGAACAAGTTTTTGCCTTTCACGTCTTTTGCAGTAGATGCTTTTTAGTCCTTAAAAATATTGCATACAGTTAAAGCTGGGAAATTTTCTTATTATCAAGTTCTTTAAATATACTAGATCTGTTAACATCATAATCAGAAATCAATGAAGATCTGCAGGTTTTTATTGTAACTTTTCACTGAACAATTCTAACGGGAGATTTTCACACTGGATGTAATTCATAAAGTTTTTGCCTTATTCTTTTCTTATTTATTTGGGTTGACCAGGTTGGTCAGATAAACGACTTGATACTAGTATGAAATGCTTATAACAATTTGTTTTTATTCTTTGCTTTCATGAATATTTTCTGGATGAATAGATCTTTCCCCCTTCTTTCAGTCCCAATTTCCTTCTGAAATTCTGTGTGGGGAAAAAGGAAAAAAAAAACCCAAACCAAAAAACCCCACCGTTTTAAAAAATACCTGGTTTATTTCTGAAAATAATTTATGCAAACTGAGCTAAAAGACAATTGATCTGGGGGCAAATCTAACCTTAGGAGATGTCTCTCCTTTGCAGTAATCTTCATGAAGAACAAAGACTTTTAAAAGTTGTTGCTTATTTAATTTCTAATAGTATTAAATGTAAATGTGGCAAACTTGATGAACAGAGGATGGATATTTAGCTGCAAGGTGGCAAGGAGGTTGTCTGGTCTGTTTTATTATTGTTTAAGATTCAAGCAAGTGTTAAGTGGAATAGCAAGCATCATAATTAAGAAATGTGATTCATTTTCTTTTCCTGGAGGCTCTGATCAATTTGATTCCAACAGGACAACACCACCCAGAGGTACCAGGGCTCTTGAACCTCACAAAACTGCTTCTGTCCAGGAAGAGAAACACAGAGAATGATACAGAGCTGGGAGGGGGCAGAGAGAGATTTTTATTGGAAGCTGTTAAAGTGGTTGCTATGAGACCTTCTCCAGCTAACACAGGCACAGCTGCGAGTGTGAGGCTGATAAATTGTACCTCTTGCATTATACCTTTCCTTTCTGCTTTTTTTTCTTTTTCCTAACACAGCTTTTATAGTTGTTTAAGATCAGAGAAAGCACCTGCCAGTTGCTTTTTCTTCCCTTTTGCTCCCTTATTCTGCCTCGTACAAGATGGAGCTAGAAAATGAAATGATCAGCACCTCCAGCAATTCTTCAGCAGGCTCCAGAGAGTACAAGGTGGTGATGCTAGGAGCAGGGGGAGTGGGCAAAAGCGGTAAGTTTGAGCAGCAGCATTTTTGGGGAGAAGGGGGAGAATGGGGAGTGTAAAGTTTACAGAACAAGAATGTTGTTTAATGAAGGGTTTTTCTCCTCTTTCTCTTGCACGTGGCTTGGATAAAAGACTATAATTCGTGACTGGGGCAATGAGTCAGCTTAATTTCTTACAGCCTGGAATGTTATAATCCATTATAATTGGACGTTTTTGTAGAACTAACCTTGGTTCCACTATATGTGAGGGCAGAGTGGTCAGCTTGCTGCTGTTAGCTTAACAGCAAGTGGTCACATCACTCTAACACTTGGTGAGGGGTTATGGTTTGCTGGATAGTGTGGATGTAACTTGTTGGCCTGCCGGTCCTTGCGCCTGGACAGCAATGAAACCAACTGTGAAGTCAGCTGTACAGTGCAAAGTGTGGAGGATGCCTACAGTGACTCTGTTTTCTTCCTCACATCTTTTGACTTTTTTGCTGAGTGACATTATGGCTCAGCTGGTGTTAGTCTCCTCTCCTGTCTGGACAGTTACAGAATGCATGTCTGAGACTCGCTCCAGGTGATAAGGTAGATTTGTGGTATATTTTAATATCACTGTCCAGTGCTGGCAAGATATGCTAGTGTCTGACAAAGATATCTCTTCAGAAGAGTCATTATTTTCTTCCAGACAATGTTTTCTTTTTCCCAGATATTATCACCTTTGATTTATTCTCACTGATACTTGCATTCTCTGTTCTTAAAAAGACTTTGCTGAACATGCAGTGTTTGTCTCAGAAGTTAGTGTACTGAGCTGGCCACACAACAAGTATTTGATTACATCTTCTGGAAATTCAAAAGAAAAAGTGAAGAAAAAAACAAACAACAAAGAAAGGATAATATAACATATCCAGGCTAAATCCCAAAGAAATTTTAGGATAAAAAAGCTGTGACACTAGACTGTAGTAATTGTGTAGATCAAAAAAATTTTGTCTCCTATTCAAACAACAAGATAAGGTATAGATGCAAAAAATTAAATATTGTGAGTGGATATAATTTCCTCTCTATATCCATAATCTCTAGGTTTTTGTTATATTTGGCTTCAACTTCAGTGGCACATCTTTTCAATGAAAGCTATTTTCCCATCAGTATTGCTTAACCAAGCAAACAATTATTGCACAGATGTTATGCTATGATCACTATATAAAATGAGAAAGGAGAAAATATCGGTTACCTCAGAGTAACTTTGTGCAATTTCAAATTATCTTTTCCATGGTACAGCGGTATGCAGGATGTGTCAGATGGCACTTTCAGTAAAATGTCAGTACATCTTTTTTTTTTTCCCGAGTGCATCCAAAAAATGGTAATAATTTTTCCTAAAGATATTATTGTAAGAACTACGTAATTTTGAAGACTCATTCACCAAAACAAAAGATATTACAAACGATACCATATTCATAATATAAGTGAATCATAACAGCCAAATTTTATATACATATTGATGAAATTTTAGAATTATTGTTACTATTAGACAAGAGCTTTAAAACACAAATGAAGTTTATTCAAATCACCTTGTTCAGAAAACTGCTGCTGATTTCACGAGAATAAAGCCTTCAAATCTTTGGATTACACACCTCCAAAACTAAGGACCACATAATTGTTCAAGAAGAATTGAGTGTCTGTGTGGTCTAGAGATATAAGAAGTGGATAGTTAGGACATTCAATGGGATTAATGAAAACCTTTTGTTGTTATCACAAAAGTGAAACTCCAGGGAGGAAAAAACAGCAATTGAGAATTAAGAGTCTAGAAGAAAGGAAGTGGGCAGCTCGTCATTTACTGGCTATGAACTTCCAGTGTGGAATGGACATGAAATATTTCAGTAGAATCCTGACAGATAGTCTAACTGATAGAATTTTGATATAGATAAGGAAAAATTGACATCATTCCATAAACCATGACTTCATTCTGACTGTTGTATAGGCAGTATTAATTTAGACTGTATTAAATGCAGAAGAAGGCCTGAATGACTACTTTCATTTCCCAAGATGAGTTCTGCTTTCCCCTAATGACCTGGATTTACCATGTCCAGGAAAGAATGATTTTAACCATAAAAAAATGTCAGAGTAGAATAAGGATGAAAGATTTTTAAAAGTCCAATTTCTAATTTAGAGTTTGACAAATAAGTGATATATGGGATGATGTATTGATAATCTCCTGGCTTCTTTCCCCTTCTTCTCCCTCTGCCTTTGCTTTTTAAGTCATGGTAACAGTAGTAACAACTGAGGTTAAATTGCTGAATGGGAAATCTCATTTGGATGAAAGTCTTTCCATTTCTCATCTTGTTCAATATTAAACAATTCAGATTTAGAAAGAATTTTCCTAGAGACCCAAGCTGCAGAAATATTAGAAGATTTCTTTTTGCCCTGGACATAGTTCATTTCTAGACATCCCCTGGGTGTTTTAACCTTCTGTTTCCCACCCTCTTCTGCTTTCTTACTGTGCCCCTTCATACTGCGTGTATAGATGTCTTTGCATTGAATATTGAATGCTCATTACAGGGGGCTGAGGGTGATGATTGTATGTGGGGACAAGGAGGAATGAAGATGGGGACACCAACAGTGGATGTTCTTTTGACCCTTGTGTTTCTAGAATATTTTCTTTGGATTGTCAGGCTTGTATCTTCGGTTCTGTGCTCCAAGATGGCAGACAATCCAGGACGACAACCAGCCTCCTGTTATTTGGGCTATTCGGTGTAGTAGAAATTTCACAGGAATTGATAATAGAAGATAAACTCAGTATATCCAAGTCTGATATTCACCGCATTCAAAGTAATGATGTGTAAACTGCAAATGGTTTAAGAATGGTTGCTTAAGGGTCCACACATTTCAAAATCAGTGCCAGGGGGGGAAAAAAAAAGCACCACTATTTTATAGGAGGAAAAACCACCATCCCAAAACCCAGAGTTCAGAACAAATAGGTAATAGTGGTGTTTAATTAAAATGTACCAAGCTATACGTAAATTTTTCTGGGAGTTTCTGTACCATAATGGTAGATTATAGATTCCATAGAATGAGTTATCCCTTCTACTGATTTCCCTTCATAGAACTATTTTTGTTTTCAGAGAAATATGCTAATTTATTAGTTTGTGTAGGTTGTGTCTGACATCAAGAACAGCTACAGACTCTGCTGCAAGTTCAGGCTTAAATTAGGCTAGAACCAGAAAATAAACTGAAATGAAATAAGATAAATATAAATTTTCTACTGATTCTCATTTGATTATAATCCATGTAGAAATTGCACATTTCTAATGATAGTTAAATTTCAATTAAAAAAGGATTTTGACACTTGGTCTTCTCTTGTTTAGTGACAAATCTCATGTCAGCTCAGTACCATTCAAACTTACCTCATTACCTGATGTAGGATTTAAATCCTAAGAATCTTAGTGGTTTCAAAACAGGTTTTGCCTACAAATACCTTCAGAGATCTGCATACGGACAGTGAACCTAGTACTCCCATGGTATCCAGGCAGCTAAGGTCTCTGGGTTTAGCTCTGTTTTTGTGTTACAAAAGATATACATGAAAGAGCCTCTAAATCATAAGACCATGCATTGCTGGCTTATATTTAGCAAACTAATTACACTAATAACAATAATTATCTGTAGCACATTCTGCAAAAGATTAGCAATAATTAACTGAGAGGTTGCACGGTGACTACCAGAGAATCCCAAAAAGTTGATGCACCTGTGAAACTGAACAAAGTAGAGAACCTCTGTATAATGAAAAATCGTTATTATCTAGGCATCCTTCAAATGTTGATAAGATTGCACAGTAATCTAACTTGGCTGAATGAAAATGTTTTCCTAGTTGTTATTTTTTTCCGCCCTTAATGCTAGTTAAAATTGATTTATTTAAGGATGAAGATGACCTACTGTTTTTCCTGATAAATGGAACTGCATGTTTATCCACAGAATAGGTGTATCATAGTTGCAGAGTGAATTTCATGTTACCTGTACTGTGAAAGTTGCATTTTAGATGAGAGGGTATTTTTTTTTTTAAATGAAAACTAATGAATATTTGTT
Organism: Chionis minor; assembly: GCA_013398295.1. Classification (NCBI taxonomy): domain Eukaryota; kingdom Metazoa; phylum Chordata; class Aves; order Charadriiformes; family Chionidae; genus Chionis; species Chionis minor. The sequence continues at coordinate 50,252 of VZSF01003409.1, forward strand.
GCTAGTTTTTACTGTAGAGAAAAAATACATTTTTCAAGATTCATTTCTCAGACTGATTACCAGTTTATTTGCTGCCACCTTAAAAAAAAATTGAAGGGATTGTCAAATAATTACTCCAAGATTTTTGTAAAACTAATATATTTTTAGATTTAATATACAGATTTGGAAAGCATTTAGATACATATTTCCAGTCTTCAATCTTAAAAAAACATAAAAAGGAGGAGAAGAGAAAGAATTAAGAAAAGATTCTCTTAGGGTTGTTATAGGAAGAATATGAAGAAATGTATTTTTTCTCAGCCTGATCTGATTAGGTGATGCATGCTTACTTCATTGATTTAATTAATTTTTTTTCGCAGTTGTTGCACAAATATTGTATTTCCACAGATACAGGTGACTCATCCAATTAATTTCAGGATCGTGTGTACAAAATAAGGTCCAAAATATGTGAAAAAAGCGATGTGGGAAGTTTTGTACAAGAAATTTGATTAAATTCACAATTTTCTTTTATTTATGTGATCAGCTGCCTTTTTTTTTTTTTTTTTTTGGACTAATTTTACCTCTTATTCTGTCTAGAGAAATCAAATTCTATGCCTATTTATCTCAAACATGTCCTCATAAGAAGAGACCCCGGTAAACACAGATAGCACCATGGGGTGTGTCCTGGAGATTTGGCTCACTTCACTTGTTTGTTAATGCCAAGGAGATAAATTAGATATGACCCAGGCTACCCTGGAAAAGGATGAAGAGCAAAGACAGAGATGTCATTGGCATCAAAAGAGCTGAAGTTGAAAAGTACTATTTGGGTGTTCTTACACCATCCCAAGCCTCAGTATTGTAGAACAAACTTTGTACATTGATCAAACACTTTCTGAGTAGGGTTTCTGTGGTGGGGGGTTGGTTTTGGCTTGGTTTTTGGTTTTCTCCAGTATGCTTTCAGGTACAGCTATGTTTCTCTTAATGACTAGTGAATGCATCAAGGGAAAGAGTCTAGCCTTCTATTATCTTCTGAGCCAAACTGATATTGAGAATGAAGGTGGAGGATTAATTTGCTGGTCAGTACAAGTCAAGGTGAAAAAAGCAGCCTTTCAAGTGTCTGGACATGCTGTGGACTACAGTTAAGGCAAATCAAATTGCTTTTTTTTACCCCAAAGTCAATATTAGTACAATTTTTGGTCCCTAATTTGGTGCTGCTTCTCCTGTGACTGCACAAATACCTATCTTTTCTTAACTGGATTAGAAACTGAGATACCCAATTAATAAAGACATATCTGCATCCCTCTGAAAATAAATGTTTGTTCCCTCATCATCATCTGTTTGAAAAAAGGTAATTTGAATTTTTAAGGCCAAATATAAGACCTTAAGAATTTCAGGGAAATAATTAATTATGCTTGTTTAAGTGAAGAAAAATAATTTTAAAAAATGGGAAGGCAGAAAGGATATTAATTTGTTGACCAGAGAAAAATGTCCTTGCTTGGTAATAGTTCTGAAAGCGTAAGTGTATTGGTCAGTCAAAATGACATATAAATTCTCCTGGTCACTTTGTAGTACTGACTGTAACCTGTGATCACCTGTGACCTGATCTCAAAGTGTCACTGCAAGTTTGGGAAGAGAAGAGGAGGCGGCAGAATACTCACAGTGGTACTGCCCAAAATACATAATGATATGTCTTGACAATTTTGTATCCATGGAGAAAAAAAATCCTAACTGAACACTGTAAACCACCAGCTAAGTTTTTTATGTCTGGCATGTAAACTGAATTATAGTCGCAGTTCTAATGAAGAATTACAAATGATATTTGCAGATTGATGGTGGTGTAGGTTATATTTTCTTTATATGAAAAAAAAACATTGTAGAGAAGGCCCACCAATGCCAGACAACCACATCCCCAGTTATGGGCAGCTTCCATTTTTTTCCCATAAACCAGATTAAGCATTAGAGACTATAAATACAGAGTTCTGATGTATTTGTGAACTTCGACAACAAAACTGTTCTTGTGTTTCAATTACCTTCACAGATATGTAATTCAATGTCTTTCAAGCACTATTTTTTGTAATTCCAACTTCTAACCATTTTGTCTTACCTCTTCTTTGTTAACAACTTTGAAAAACTCCCTATTCACCTACTTTCCTATCTGTTAATACCTATAGACAATGTGAGTTTGCATCTTGATCTTCTCTTCAATGCATTGAGCATTTGGAATCTCAGTTGTAGAAGTTTTTTTTTCCTGATCAGAGCTTTTTGCATCCTTAATTTGAGTGCCCTAGTATTTCCACATCATTTTCTGAGTATGAATTCCAGAAATTGACATGCTGCTCTGTTAGTGGTCTTACTAGAAAAAATATTGCTTACTGTTTTCCTCTTGACAGTCCTTTTTTGTTCCTCTGAGAATAATGAATCCTTTTGTTCAGGTGTATTTCACTGGATAGAGTTCACATACAGAGAAATATCCACAGTAACCCTTAAATTACTTGCTCTTTCCCCCAGTATAGTTACCTGTGCTATCATGCCTCTAGTGATGACCTGAATTCTGCATTTCCATATGTGTTATCCTGTTTTGGAAGTATTTTGCTGGATTGTGACCACTGAAGCTGATGATACAAGTAATTCTGGACCCATTTCCAATATTCTTCATTTATCTTTAGTGTGTTTGTTATCCACTTGAAAGGATTAAACACATTGCTTATTCATTACTTTTCTTGACGATGGGCAGACCTTGTGGCTAGAATTATTTGCCTTTGGGAAATGAGTTAAAGTTGTTTTCATTATTTTGCCTGTTCACATGATTCAATGGCTGGAGGAGTGGAGGATTCAGTTATGGCTCCTGCATTTAATAGGATGGTTTCTGCATGTGAGATACCAATTGGCTACTGAGAAAGCTGTCTACAGTTCTGGTTTCTTCAATACCAGGAGCCATCTGATAAATAGGTGAGAGTTCAGAGGGGATCAACAGAGATAACAAAAGGACTGTTGCAGTATGATTAATGATCACAAATGTCTATGACTATATTCAAATAACTCTGTCAAGCTGTAGTCCATGATTCTTTATTGTGCAACTTGCATATGTATACAGTGATTTAATGTAAATGGGTCTGGATACAGCTGCAATGTGAATGGGTTGATCTATTCAGCTTCTCTCATCATAAAATGCAGATGATGAAACTTGGATGAGGCCAGCAAGTGGGCTGGTCACTCTCTGTGCCACTTTGTCACAGGCGACAGAGAATGCGTGATATTTGAAGGTAATAAATATCAAGAAAAGAAGACATGTTTTACAAAAGTTGAGGAGTGAAGGGATCAGAATAGTCTAATGGAGAGTAACAAGTGGTAAAATTAGAATTAAAACATGTATAATTAGAGCTGTATGAAGTCTTCAGTCCTGACTTTCTTTGGTGAATAAGAGCAGTATATATCCTTAACCCTTTGCTTAAAAGCAAAAAGGAGGAGATTGTGCAATAGTCTTTGAAAGGAACAGGTTGGTGAAAGTCGTATTTGTCTAATAGGTTTATGCTAATTTAAGATAGAAAAATACGTTATAGAGATCGAGAATTAATGAGCAAATATACTTCAACAGAAAAAGCATTTACAGTCTTCAAACTCTCTTACAGATGAGAAGGAATACTGTCATCCTCAAAATTATGAAATGTGTTAAAAATCATCTGGACTCATGGGTGATCTTGCAATATTAATGCATATAACCAGCATCTTTATGCTCAGACTGTTTAAGAGAGATCCTAATGCTGATCTCAAGACTGCACTTGTTTGCTGTGTACAAAAAAAGTCATTTACGTTGCCACACACAAAGCTAAAGTGCAGCCTTTAGAGTAGAAGGGCTCTTGTATAACAGGCACATGCTGAGGCGGCACCCTAACAGTAATGGCCACCTAATATACGTGTTGGATAGCAGTGCGGGTACAAAGTACGTAGATCCGTTAGCTCAACACTTGCAAAAAACGCATTGTCTGTTCTGTTGATGAAAACAAGATTTACTTATTTGGGACCTTCATCTAAACATCTCCTATGAGAACAAAGATGTGAAGTGATTAGAACTCATGGAAGGTTATATTAATGAATCTGCTCTTCATGGTGTGATTTATTGAAAGAAGGCTTCACTTTCACAGTGAAGATTTCGGTGAGATGTCTACTGCTCAGCTTTTCCCATTCATACCGTTTGCTATTAAGAGATAGGAAACCTTCTGGGCTGTCCCTCAACAACAGGAATTGAACTGTCAAGGACCCTCCTGGTTTCAACCACACACAAGTCTGTCATTTGAAATGCCCAGATTGAAGTGTCAAATAAGGGAACAAGCGCTGTTTCATGACAATGACTGGGCACTGTCAGTATCTTTGCTGTAAACAATCTGTTGAGGCAGCCACAGGAGCTGTTTCCCTTCCAAGCTATCCCTGCTGCTGAGCTGAGCCATCTGCAGCATTTTCAGCACATGCTCTCTGCTAGAATTTGGATGAGATTAAATCCATTAGGGACACTCTTGAAAGCACAATTAAGAAAGATTTTTTTTTTCCCTTCTGTTGCTGCTTTCATCTCTTTTATTTCCACACTTTCTATTTTATTTTCTTCCATTCCTTTGGTAATTTTTTCCCCACTTTTAATTTGTTCTTTGAGTTTAATTAGTCTCCCTTTATGACTGCAAGTCTTTCCATTTTTTTTCCCTAGAAGCTAGAAGACTCATCATGCTCACGCAACTCCACTCACAGGTATCAAATATTACTAAAATATTGCACAGGATCCTGGTTTCAGAGGTCTTGCCATCTTGAGAAGACATTTTACTGCAAGCTATAGTAATTTGCTAATGCATTACCTGCCCGCTAACCAGATTCCAGTGTAGACATTGGCTAAAACCACTTTTTTCAAGTTGTGTGGAGAATATCCAAAAGAAGAGCATGTGTATGTGTGTGCAACTCTCAGGAGTTGCCAAGTTGGGCTATTGTGATTCTAGCTTCCAAAGGAGGTATGTTTTCAACTCGGTTATGTGTTCTAAAGCAGTATTTTATCTTTTCATTCAGATAACAAAGGGGATTTGACCTGAATAAGGTGACCCATAGGTGGACCCATAAATGGTTATAAGTTTTAAAAATTAATTTCATAAGTTTTTGCAAAGTAAAGGCTGTAATCAGCTGAGAGACTGATGCATGCAGTATTTTAGCTTACAGTGACCACAGTTGCTGAGAAGAGCTGCTGTTTAATTTCATTCCTTGCAATCTCATTGAAGTGCTATGCAGTTTTCTAATTCTGCAATTCCTGTCCATTTTCACATACACAAAACAAAGAAACCCTAGTTGAAAATCGTACTCTCTGTCAGATCCTGCAATTCCTTTAACAACTTTACTAGCCTACTATCTGCATGACCGTTAGTTGTGTTATACTGAACTGTTGCATGCTGAACAGGATCTGAAATGTCTTTACAGAAATGTGTCTTTAGCAGCTTGCAAAAGATGTACTATTGTTTCCCATTTTTATTCTGAATGTTCAAATCTAAACCCAAGTATTGTCAAATTCTTCATTGTTTCAAATCAAGAGAACTCTACCTTCTTAAATCATGAAGAATGCCAGGCAGACTGCAAAGTTTCCCCTTCTATAAAATTTTGTCTGGGAATTTCTTAAATAGAAATGATGTTCCTTTCTCAATTTGATTAAAAAGTAATTATTAGACATTTTCTACACAGTGAATAATCTTACTTGGTTTGCCTGGTGACAGCGTCATCCATTCACTCATCACACACAATATAGTAAAGGTCTGCTTCATACTGTATCTGTCACTGCATACAGCCACAGAAAGTATTTCTGGGCCTCATGAGATCTCCTTATGTTTGTAGATATGCTCTAGAATCACTTTATTTTTCTACTGGGAATAGAGGAGAAGAAAGAGCAATCTATCACAGTAATCAAGTAGCCCCCCGTGAGCTCCAGAAGCCTGTTTTCCTGTGTCTTTCTTTCGCTTACAGCAGTTTCAGTGGATTTTCCAGTGTCTAATAACAGCTTTAAATGTGCATCATAGTCTCTTTCTCAGCGTGAACTCTGTTTACTGATCCATTTTTGGAAAAGTGGAAGTCAAAAGACCCTTTTTTTAATCTTTCCTCCATGTAAATTGATCAATGTACTTAAATGTTATTAAATGTCTGACATAACAAGAAGTTGTAAATCATATAATCTTCCACTATTTTTCAGATAACATGCTCAAAATGCCAATTTGCTCTGATATTTGAGTGTTGAGAAGTGGTTTGAAAAAAAGCACATCAGAAGATACAAAAGGAAAAAACCGAGCATGAGAGGGAGAAATGTGAGAGGCGAACAACTAAGAATAGAGGACAAGAAAATAGAAAAAATAGAAGCATAGGAAAAAGATTGAGAAAACAGAAAACTAGGCAAAGATGAGTAAAAGCAATGGTAAGGGACTAAATAGGTAGAAGGAAAGGGCAGCAGTTCATACCTTGAAGAGTGTTGTGCTTATCCTCCTAGATGCTACTGGTCCATGATTATACCCCAACATCTTCTGCAGGTACTGGTGGCCAAGAAGTATACAGAGGTCATGTTAGTCCATCTTTCTCCTGCCTGTGTGACTACTTATCCTGTGTTTCTCACCCGCTGGCTTTCTAGAATAGAAAGCTGGAGAGGCAGCAGCACAAATCTTCTTGGCCATTTTTTTTCCCCAGCTCTTCAGGTGCTGTAGAAGAAGCTTGCCTCAGCCATGGACAAGGATGAGGAAATCTAACATTAATATAAATTTATGGGGTGCTAGGCAAAGCAGTGTTTCTCCTGCATGGTAATCTTATAATCATCCAGAACTGAGAGGAGTTTGTGGGGCTAGCCTTAGGAATACCTAGCACCTAGTGAAATCAGTGGGAGGCCCAACATTTGCCAGACTCTTCTCTGTTTTTGAAGAATTAGTTCCATCTCGATACCAAAATCTCAAACAAAATAATGAATTGCAGTGGTACGAGAGATATATTTCACTCAGTACCAAGAAATGAATGTTTTTCCCCAAACTGGGATAAAATATCAAGATGCAAAGCAAAAATATATGTGTTTCTATATGTTTTCTCTTATTCTTTTTGACCCAGCTTTTACCTTCACTCTCCCTAGTTTTTACTGCTCATCACACTTGCCCACAGGCAGCTATGTCCTTATAGTCAAATGTGGACAAATGTCGGTAGGAGGAAAAAGCAAAACAAAATGCTAGTGACTATAAACAGATTTAAATACACATATAATCAAAACATACTCTCGTTAGATTTATTTAAGTGTAAAGTAATGCACATTTTGACTCTTTAAGGAAAATAGTTGTTACTGCCAATATGTTATTCAAAGAATTATAAAAAGGTCTGAAAAAACCAGTGAAAGAACCACTGCTACTGATTAGAGAGTGACAGTATATTTAAAGCACAGAATTGTTTGTTGATTGAAAGCCTTTATTCTCAATGTCTTTTGCATAAAAAGAACTATGGATCAAACCAGTTTGTGAAGCTGCATCATATGTTTCTGACGCATAACTGTAGCTGCTGGATGAGTATTAGTATATTAATTTTCAACTATTAATTAAATCAGTTTTGTATGTTGGATACTTTAGGGTGGTATAACTCAAAGACATTAATAAGCACATGAATGAAGTGTATTTCTCCTTGTTTCTAAGCAGGAAAAGTGCAGAAATTAAAATTTTTGTTCCAAAAAGTTTTTAACTGTTGCCTTCCCAACTCTGAATATCGCAAATGAAGTTGATAAAAGTTGTATACTTCACAAGGTTGGAACTCAGGAATATCTTTGACACCACTGATGTTAATTTCATCACAACCGAAGCAGGATGTAGACTGGGAACAGATGAGATAGGCTGTAGTAGACATGATTGTTAAGGAAATGACCTAGGTAGATGGAATACCAGCTTGCACTGTGATGAAAGTTCCTGTGGGAATCAAAGGTTTCCCTGGCTTGCAGTTCAAGTTCAATGCAATAGCCAAATAGCATGAATACTTATTTTCAGGTTTAGTACATAATAGGTTGCTAAAAAAATCATTAAGAGATTGGCGAGAGAACTACTTGCTTCTAATGCCTTCCTCCCACTTTTCTCGCTTTTTCTTTGCAGGCTGTCCCTTCAAGCATATGGTAGAATTTATGAGGGATGTGGGAAATATAAAATACCACCTGTTTATGTTAGTACAGTGTGTAGAGCCCATGCTATATTTCAAAACTCTTTTTATCTTTCTCATAAACTTACTTTAAGTGTATTTCCTGTTAATAAAATATTTTACCAGGAATATGGCAGTGTTGAAGGGCTTAAATCAATAATCTATTGTGAAATTGTTGTTCTATTCCCATGTTAAATTTTTTGTATTTTTAATTTATTTCTATAGTTATTTTAATTTCAGGATGTTTAACATATGATGAGCTTCCCACAATGTTAAAAACTTACCTGTCTTCATAACTACCTCCAGCTAAACTTATAACCAAATACATATTTGTTTAATACTGGAAAACCAAGATAAGATGGGCTTTATTTACTCGTTCAGTGTCTTCTGTATCATATCTGTTCAGCTCACCAGTTACTGTCACTATTGTGGTGTTTAAAAGAAGACCTGAAGAGAGAGTGGAAATGCAATCTGTGTTCTGTGCTGCCTCACGTATCACAAAGAAAACTGGCAGCTTAATACTGACTCTTCGCTTGACCTTAGCAGTGGAGCAGAAAGAATAGAGCTCTTTTTTCTTATACTGAAAGTTCCATGCAAATGAATGCATTGTAATGGGGAAGCCACTCACACTGGAGTAGGTAGGAACGGAGACAAGAATGAAATCAGGCTTTGTTTCTGACTGTCTCTTTGAAATTATCATAAAATTCTTTGTCCCGTGTTTTCTGCACTACCCACGCAAAAATTTGTATTAAAATGGTTAAAGCAGTGCACGGTTTAATGGGATGAACCAGAGAGAGGGGCAGACATAGGAATTACTTCAGTGATTTCTGTAGGTTTGGGGAGAAGTATCAAATAGTCTTGTGTCTGGCAAATACTGTAACAGAATTCAAAACAGAATTTATAGGACAAAGAACCTCAGCAATGTTTTGAGTTTCATACATGATGGAAGAGAATAGATAACAGATGATATATGTTCCTGGGTTACAAAAAAGTTTCTAAAGTTTAAGATTTTTAGTAAGCAATTATGGTGGATTGACCCCAGCCAACAGCCAAACACCCACCCAGACACTTGCTCGCTCTCTTACAGGAAAGAGACGAAGGGGAAGACAAGGACTTGTCTTACTTGAGGTAGCAGTTTAATAGCTGAAGTAAAAGCTGCATGCACAAGCAAGGAAAATAAAGAATTTATTCACCACTTCCCATTGGTAGGCAGATTTCGAGCCATTTCCTGAAAAGCAGAGCCTCAGCACACATAATGATTACTTGGGATTATAAGTGCCATAGCCATGAATGTCCCCACTTCCTCCAGTTTAAGATTTTATTTTTAAGCATGACATCGTATGATACGGAATACCTCTTTGATCAGTTTGGATCCACTGTCTCAGCTGTGTCTCCTCCCGTTTCTTCCCTACCCCTAGCCTACTCGCTGGGGGCAGAGTGGGGAAAAGAAAAAGCCTTTATGATGCGCAAGTGCTGTTCAGCAATAACCAAAACAGTGGTGTACTATCAGTACTGGTTTTGGCATAGATCAAAAAACATAACACCATAAGGACTACCATGAAGAAAATTAACTCCTTCTCAGCCAGGCCCAGTACAGCAATTTATAGTCTGAAAAGGAGTAAAGGTGTTGCAATTTTTCTTTGTAGTTTGTGTCTGTGATACAATATTTATATCGTATTAGTTGTATGTTTGTACTGCCATGCTCTTGTCTTTTGTTGAGTTGTTGTTGGAGGCCACAAAGCCAGTGGAGGCCATCATTATTCTCCTTCTCTTTTCTCCATGTTTGCAATTTGGCTGGTGAAAAACTATCTGTTGTTTCTTTGTTACCTCACTTTTCTTTGAAACATCTTAGCTGGAATCTACAGATACGTGTCTCAATGGCATGGAGGTATTTCTGCTGTACACTTTGCACATATATGGCTTACTAGTAGGCCATCTTTGCAGTACACACAGAGTGGTTTAGAAATATTTGCAGTCCAGCTGCCTCACATATTCCTGGGGAGCACCAGTACTGAATCCACCCGAGTCTTATAGTCAGGTGCTAATGTACTTGCAAAGTTCTTGTAGCTTTTTCACACTAGAGGACATTTATGGCATGCTATGTTTTTTTGCAGTTGAGATGACGAATGTCATATTTATAGCATCATTAAATCGTCATTGGCAAAAGGTGGGTCAGTATTGCTAACATTTGGTGCCACTGCTAAAGTACCTATAGTTCTAAAGAGACTTAAATCACTTTGAGCTGTCTTTCCTGGAAGGAATCTGTTGAAGTGCATTCTACAGGTCAGCACTGGCCACTGTCACAATCACCCTCCACATCAGCTCTTCAGTTCTCACTCTCAGAGAGAGTGCAGCACAGCGTTTGGAAGCCAGTCTGGGAAGGCAAAACACTTTTGAAGTCTAAGATTATTCAGTTTATCTGTTACATTACAGCTCAGTAACTCTGGGCCAGTATCGGCCACGTGGAGAAATCAGACACGGTGCAGCACAGCTGAGGCAGTGGAATGGGTCAGCAGTAGTCTCCCAGGCAATTCTGGAGCCATGAATGATAGACACTAGAGCGGGACAGCAGCACCACGTTCCCACTGCAGCTCTCGTCATTGCTGTGATACTGGCTGCAGTTGTCCATGCCCACGTGGTATTTTTGAAAGCATGGTAGTTTCTTGGCTTGGTCAAAGTTCTTGGTGAATCTTTATACCTGCTCTGTGGCAAGGAATGGTCAGTCCTGAAGGGTGATTCCCAAGGATCATTACCACCTACTTAATGATCCTAGCAGTCAAAGTATGCAGTGGACAAGACTGACTGAAGTGCCAGTTATTAAATATAGATGAGGTTTTGTCCTTCCTTCTTTTGGTTAAATTAATTTGATAGACATAAATGCAATAATAAAAAAAAATATTCTTCACTTTTCATCTGATATAATGTAATGCTTATGACTGTAGCTTGAGGCTGTGTATTCTGTGTTGTTTCCCCTTTCACCACCTTGATTCCTACAGATTTTTAAAAACTGCATGTCTATTTGTTAGGTTTTGGATATTGGAAAGACACAAAACATTTGAATAAACCAGTAGTCCACAAACAGCCATAATTCTGTGACTAGATTTTAATTTTCAGTTTTTAAATACATACATCTGTATGATTAATGATTTCAGCATTTTCTTATAAATAAAAAGAAATTTAAGCTGCATGGTGTGTAGCAAGGAAATCAGAGGTATTGTTATTGTGACACCTGATGTACATGCTGGTGGAAGTCAGAAAGATATTGCAAGCACAATACATGAGTAAATGTAAGTATCTCTAAAGTCCTTTCTGGTCTAAGCTTCCTAATGTTCTGACACTGGAACATGGGACCACATTGCTACAGATTAATGGCAAAAACTTGCATTGGAACACGGAAACTTAGGCTTTAATCTGATTTCCATATTTTATACAGTGTTTTGTGGTCTAATGTACACCGTATCTCTCTGTTTCTCTTTCCCATCTCTAAAATGATACTGGGGATATTTGTGTTCCTTTGTAGGTAATAAGCTTTCTGACCTTCAAATACAGAATGCTTTTTAAAAAATATTAAATGATACGTCTTAGTAGACACTTAAGCCACAAGGGGTCCTCATGTGTAGCATAGTTCTGTGACCGATGCCAGATGACAAGTTCTTTGAACTTGATCCAGCAATTTCATTTAAGTTTATGTCATCTCTCTGATAAATGTGAAGATAAATTCTGTAAAAATGTTACAACTAGACATAACGGTTCAAGGAAAGAGATAAACTAAGTATAGTTTAGATAAACTAAGTTAACTTAGTTTAGACAAACTAAGCAATTAAATAAGTGAAATTAGTGTATACCTCCTCTAACAGAAAAAGAACAAGAAAGTCTACTTGCTGTAACTGCTGAATTATTGAGCAGATGGGTAGGCACAGCTCCTTGGCTATGTTTTGGGCAGGGCCCAGTATTCTTCTTCTTCTTTGAGAATTCCTCCCAAACTGAAACTTCAAAAGAAAAATATTAGTTTATTTTAAATGTTGATAGACCTAAATGTGAAAGACTTAATTAGGTGTTCAAGATTCAGTCAGCTCTGGGATTTCCCAGAAAGAACCATGAAAGACACTCTGTTGGCAGAAATTTAGGTTACAGTGCTAAAATTCATCTTGCCTAAATTCAGCTTCTGAAAATGTTATCTGGGTCTAGATATGTAGGGTCTCTCTACAGTTAATGGTGCAAGGTGCACAATCCTGGAAATATTTAGTGCCTTCCATTGTTTGAGAGATGACTAGGCAACTACGACGACTATTTGTTAAAGGACCACAGAATCACAGAATCACAGAATGTTAGGTGTTGGAAGGGACATCTGGAGATCATCTGGTCCAACCCCCCTGCCAGAGCAGGTCCACCTACAGCAGGTTGCACAGGATGGCATCCAGGCATGTTGGGAATGTCTCCAGTGTTGGAGACTCCAGCACCTCTCTGGGAAGCCTGTTTCAGTGCTCTGCCACCCTCAAAAGGAAAGAATTTCTACCTCATGTTCAGATGGAACTTCCTATATTCGAGTTTATACACATTGCCTCTTGTCCTGTCACTGGGCACCACTGAAAAAATCCTGGTCCCCTCCTCCTGGCACCCTCCCTTTAAGTATTTGTAAACATTGATGAGATCCCCACTCAGTCTTCTCTTCTCTAGACCACTAGATAAGAGGGAATAGCTAGAATTCAAATGTTGGTCGTGGTGGCTGTAATAGATATGAATGGAGAGTTCTTGAGCATAATAAATTCTTGTATTCAGTACCAGTTCCTATTATAGCAGAATTTACCAATATTTACCAAATAACAATTTTAGTGATAATAATACTCCCTTTTAAATTGAAAATAGATAGTCTAGTGGTCAGTGTTGCATGTGTCTTCCTCAGACCTTAACTCACTGGGTATTCATGACTTTTTCAGACCTCAATATAAAATGCTGTTTCTTTTACATCATGCAGACTGATGAATTTAACTTTGCAGTTCCCTGTTCTAATACCAGTGCTTGCCAGTACAGTAGCCTTCGACATGCCCAGAGGTGAAGTTGTTAAATTAATTTTATAAAAGCAAATTGGATTTATAACTTTTTTATTTTAATTGAGACAAAAAGTAAGTAATAGTCCTCCTGCAATCTTCTCATCATCTGTTTCCCAGCTGAAAAAAATTTAGCTTCTACACACAGCATAACTTTGAATCAGTTATGATTTAGAGAGTGTGAATTTTGTCTGCAGTAGGTACCTGAGGTTTTTTTAGAACACTACAAAACATATTTTACTGCAAATTCATTTGAGGATCTCATAAAGGAGAAACATCATCACAGACTATGTCTCTGAAAGGTGTATTTTTAATCACAGGGTAGCTAAGTTTTCCAGAAATGTGGAATTGAAGGTAGCTGACAGGATGCAAGGTTTTGCTTTGCTTGCATTCAGGCAGAGAAGTCTTACCAGATAGGTACTTGATATTCAGAGTTTCACTGAACCAAGTTAAGTCAACAATTTCAAAACGGTATCATATTTAGAGAGAAAGATGAGTCATTGTTTCACGGAGCAGCTGTATCTTCTGACATCAACATCACTTTATCTGCTGTGCTGCTCACTTTCGCTGGCACTTGTTCTTGATTGATCTCTTGTTCTATGCCACTTGATTCATCATGGTCAGTGATCCAAGGGCATGAAAAATTCATCCCAAGACAACAAATACTTCGTATTTTATGATATTTTCTTCTCTTTGGATTCAAGCCAATTAATTCCTCCAGAGAGCAGAAAACCTATGGGGCATAGCAATTCTGGCATTTCTGTGGAGAGAGCAAGTAAAATTGTGTGTCTCAATTCTTTCATGCAAGAATTAAGATAGTGTGTTACAAAGTTGAATTATTTAAATAATGACAAAATGTAACTCGTTTAAGGGAGTGGGTTGTGCAAAAGAATTTATTTCTACCCTGATGGTAAATAGCACTTAGTACTATGTACTAAATTTCCAGAAAAATGTGTAGACCTGTATCAACAACAATTTTATTTTTAAGGAAAATTCCCATTTTAAACTACTTATGTTACTAAGATAAATAAATTCCAGCTTGTCTTGGTGTTGCTGTACTTTTATTTACTATGATACGTACTCATTTACATGAAAATTTGATCCTCCATGAGCAGAATGGCTCTGTAGTGTGTACTTCTCTCTAAAGTTGCAGTTGAGATCCAGTTTTTTTATCAGAGTTTTCAACTAAAATATGTGGAGTAGTGTCATGACTGTAGACTTTGGAGAATCTGAAATGAAAGCTATACAATCAGCATTTCTTAGGTTCATGAAATGAATATAAAGCTCACAAGTTGCAGGACAGAGTCTTATCCCCAAGATTACCTTTCCTCTGCCAGAATGGGAGTCCAAATTGCACATCATCAGACCTAGAAATCACAATACTTGATAAATTCTGCCTGATGTCTTTTTTGCTATCTCCTGTAAGACAAAGTGGCATCTGAAACAATCAAAGAGACAAATGAAGTGAGAACTTTGCATAGGAGAGAGATGATATGTAATTTAAACTATCTAGTGGCTGACTACAGTAATTGAGTTGCACAAATTACTTTCCTGCAAACAAGTGGTGGAGTCATCTGGCACGATATGAGTAAACAGCCAATGCACATGTGTCAGAGCTGAACATGTGGTGCATACCTGAGGTAAGGGAGCAAAAATCATACACCTGCTTATTCCTAGAGTTCCATTCATAGAGTCATAGAATCATTTAGGTTGGAAAAGACCTTTAAGATCATCTAGTCCAACTATTCCTTCACCTCTTTTTCCATGCTTCTCTCTGTCTCAATATATTCAGGTTAAAGAAATAAATCTTGTTAGACTTTTTTTTTAGTATATTGTATAAAGAAGAGGCATTTTCTCTTTACATTTCAAAAGCTGTGCCGTATTATGATTCTTGTGTCACTGCAATACAGGATAGCTCTTGTCACTTTCTTTTGCTTCATATTTTTGGCCTCATTCTACATCTTCAATGCTTTCTAAGAATTAACATCATCTCCTTATTTTCTTCATGTACATGTTTATGCAGAGCTGCTAGGTTTTTATTCACAAACACCAAAGTTTCTTTAAGTCTTATGAGAGTCACTTAACGGAAAATAATTGACCTTTACATGTGCTTTGTGTGTGTTCAGGGACAAGAAAACAATGTTCTGAATACGGCAGCTCCAGAGCAGGCATGAATTTATGCAGTTCCATTAGTGACACTACATATCAATTCCAGTTCCAGCTGACCAATGCCGTGATTAGCATAAACAGTAAGCCACTAAAATTTCACAGACTTTGACAGACTTGTGCAGGAAGCCCTATTTAGCAAGATGTAAATGAATACTTCACCAGGTGGCTAGATATTCAAAAGCAGAATGGTACAATGTCATCCCTGTCACTTTCTTACACATGGTAGCCTCTAAAAAGGAATAACTTTAACCATACCAGTAAAATGTGTCATATAGATACAGGTTTCTATTCAACGACTTATATTTGAAGGTCTGCCTGTGTCTGAAGATATGTTTTCTCTGTTTGAATTCTCAAACATAGATCAGTACTGTCACTGAATTTCTCAACTGTGTTTGATGCACACCAGTTTTCGATGGTTTGCCCTCTTAGCTGCCAGGGCACCCTGCTCACTCATATTGAGCCTACTGTGAACCATCATCCCCAGATTCCTTTCTGCAATGCTGCATTTCAGTCAACCTTCTCCCAGTTTATACTTGTGTCCAGCGTTACTTGGACCCAGGTGCAGAATCTGGCATTTATTCTTGTTAAATTTCATGCCATTGATAATTGTCCAGTGATCCAGTCTATCCAGATCCCTCTGCAAGGCATCTCAGCCCTCGAGAGAGTCAACCAAAAGGAATGTTCTCATAGTGTCAAGAATTCAACCTCTATTGCTCCACCAGACCCCATCTTAAAAATAAATAATAAAAATTAAACGGATTTAAGTAGCAACTTGCTGAATTTCTTGCTCTACAGAAGCTATTGGACCAATTATAGGGATTTTCCTGACTTGTTTTCTTTATTTCTGGCCAATTGTATCAGACCCTGATATTCAGTGCATTGCCAGAGCTCAGGAAGAAACATGAAAAAACTGAGGCCTTCTAAAATGGTAGTGCCATTGAGAAAGGTATCAGGATTTCTTCTTGACTTTTGTCACCAGATAAAACTATTTAGCAAAAAGATAGCCTGAATGAGATTGTGTGTGTGTGTGCTGTTAAACAGAATGAATACACGGGCTACCAGAATGTTCCAGAGAAGAGAATATAGAAGAAGAGAAATGCAAACCACCTAGCCTTTACAGGCTTCCATACTCAAAGCAGATTAAGTCTGCTCCAAATCTTATTCAACAGTACATTGACACAGCTAGGAAACGTGTTGAAAACATCAGGGTCAAGAAGGTCCCTTCATGAGTTAGAGGTTACTACTGTCAAGTCTTTTGAAATGTATAAATATAAACTAAAGCTCAATCTCTGATAAATACTGTATATTTCAAAACTGATACACAGTTGCTCCAAAACCATCTCTTTACAAAAACCAATTCAGTAATTGCAAATGCCTAAAAATACACTGTGCACCTGTTTTATCATTGTCCACTTGAGAATATCAGATTTCCAAAGGAAGGAAAAAAGAAACAAACACTGAGAGTAATTTTTTTAGAGCAATACTCTAAACAATCAATAACATGGCACTCCATGTTAAAAAAAGATAAAAATGAAAAGGTGGCTGTGTTCTTCTGAAAATTCTGTGAGTGGCCAGATCAGGCTGACTGAATGTCTGCGAAGCTATTCAGTTGACTTTCCTTTCTGCTACATAAACTTGTGGTTAACACGTTGGTCTTCCAAAGCCAGCAGAGGATAGTGACAAGATTTATGTAAACTTCCCTGGGCTGTGAAAAAAGGTGTAATCTTCTCACCTTCTCTGTATTTAACTGCACCATAATTTTTATTTATCTCTTTATATGTATAATTACTCTCAAACTTTCCTCAGCTCTCAAGAGTTTTTCCCATATAGTTATAAATATACAGCAGATAAATTACAGGATTTTGCTGATGTCCCTTGGTACACTGACAGCAGATAGGAAATGAGTTTCAAGTTCATGTGAAATTCAGTGTTCTTCGAAACAGTATTTTCTCTTTTCTTTCTTTATGAGTTGTACAAAAATGTTGAAGAATCTCAGCTTGATATAAGTACATTTAAAAAGGGTAGAAAGGAGGACCCTGGAAACTATGGACCTGTTGGCTTCACTGCTCTGCCTGAGAAGATCATGGGACAGATACTCCTTGTAGATATGCTGAGGCACATGGAGTACAGGGAGATGATTTGAGACAGCCAGCACGGCTTCACCAAAAGCAAATTTTGTCTGACCAAGTAGGGTCCTTCTAGGATGGAGTGACCACATAAGTGAACAAGGGAAGAACTACAGGTGTTGTCTATCTGGATTCCTGTAAGGCCTTTGACATGGTCCCCCAAAACATCCTCCTCTCTAAATTGGAGAGATATGGATTTGATGGGTGGACTGTTCAGCAGATGAGGAATTGGTTGGGTGGTCGCATCCAGATGGTAGTGGTGAATGTCTCAATATCTAAATGGAGACTTGTGACAAGTAGTGTCCCTCAGTGCTCCATATTGGAACAAGTACTGTTCAATATCTTCATCAATGACACAGACAGTGGGATGGAGTGCACCCTCAGCAAGTTTGCAGATGACACTAAACTCTGTGGTGTGGCTGACATGCCTGAGAGCATGTGTTTCCCATCCCTGGAAACATNTCAATGACACAGACAGTGGGATGGAGTGCACCCTCAGCAAGTTTGCAGATGACACTAAACTCTGTGGTGTGGCTGACATGCCTGAGGCATGTGTTTCCCATCCCTGGAAACATTCAAGGTCCTGTTGGATGGGGGTCTGAGAAACCTGATCTAGTTGCAGATGCCGCTGCTCATGGCAGGGGGGCTGGACTAGATGACCTTTAAAGGCTCCTTCCAACCCAAACTGTTCTATGCTTCTATAATTCTACTTGGAATTGAAAATAGTAAAATTTGTCAATTGAGAATATAATAACACAACAAAATGCCTATTCAGTCACTGAGAATTAATTTTGAAGGGTAATGTGATGAAGTCCACTTAATACTTTCAAAAGGTTTTAGGTTCAGATTCAGAAGTCTTTCCCTATTTAGAAAAGGACTGACCTCTATTTAGGTATATTTTATGCTGGGTGAGGATGGGGTTTTGGTATTTCTTGAACTGGGCTGTTGCATCCTTATTCAAAACCTAATGAATCGGTAGAAAAATCCCTGTAGATTCCAACAGGCTTTGGATGAATCACAGAATCACAGAATCACTTAGGTTGGAAGAGACCTTAAAGATTGTTGAGTCCAACCATTAACCTAACACTGCCAAAACCACCCCTAAAACGTGTCCCTCAGCACCACATTTACCCATCTTTTAAATACCTCCAGGAATGGACATTCCACCACCTCCCTGGGCAGCCTGTTCCAGTGCTTGACAACCCTTTCCATGAAGAAATTTTTCCTAATATCCAACCTAAACCTCCCCTGGTGTAACATGAGCTGGTTTCCTCTTGTCCTATTGCTTCTTACTTGGGTGAAGAGACCGACACCCACCTTGCTACAATCTCCTTTCAGGTAGGTGTAGAGAGGGTTAAGGTCTCCTCTTAGTCTCCTTTTCTCCAGGCTAAACAATCCCAATTCACTCAGCCAGTCCTCATAAGACTTGTTCTCTAGATCCCTCACCAGCTTCATTGCCCTTCTCTGGACACAATCCAGCACCTCACTGTCCCTCCTATGAGGGTCTTTAAATGATTTTTTAAAACTCACATTAAATCAGCTCAGCATCTAAACTGAGAAAAAAATGGAAGTCTGTGTTTAAAGACCACAATAGTTGTCCAAGTACATATGGCAGAAAGCAAAATGTACCTACTGTGAGGTACTCAAGACACTAAATAGAAATAAAACCAAGTAAGATAAACTTTTGCTGTGCTAGAAGATTTTGTCTTTTTCAGAGTATTTAACAGCTGATTTTGACATGAATGCTTTATGTTCCAAGGTAGGGGACTCATTAGCTAATCACTGGTATATTAAATAAGTAATCACTAAAAAATGGAATTGTATTTCTATAAATAAAATGGTCAATGATAGCTATTACTGTGCTCACAGGACCAGCTCATCCTTCTTAAAAATAAACCTGTTCTGTGTGAGCCAGGAGCAATCATTGTTGTCAGCTGATTTCAAGTCTTTGTTGGAGAGAAAGGCTTTTAACACTCCATAGAGAATTAGCAGAAGAGAAGGCTTTGATTAACAAGCAAAACTACAGCTAAACTGAAACTATATTAATTGACAATGGCCAACCCTTGAAACCAAGAAAAAACAGTAATTTATTTTCTTATGACTTACTCATGTTTTTCTGCCTCGTCAGGTATGCTGCGGTCAGATTCTCTTCCTTTGATTTATGTTTATCAGAGATGAAAATGACTCCTGTAAAAATCAAGATTTGCTAATTGCTCTTTCGCAAAGCATTTGTCTTTTTGACAAACATTTTAATAGTGTAGCAGAAGCTCTAGACGATCTCTTGATCAGACCCACTTTAAAACAGCTTTTTAACTATGGAAGTAAAAACATTTTTTCTTTGTTTTTTAGGTGGCAAGAGGATGATATTGCATTTTCCACTTGTTACTTTATCTTCTCATTAGCTTCTGGCATGGACCTCAGTAACCCTGTGACTAGTATCTGGGACCTTTTGGCTCATAGCATAACAGTGGACAGCTGTAAGGTTCTGGTGTTTGAAAGCAGCTTTACAGACTGTTGTTTTGTGCTGAAGACTTTAGTGACATGCTTTCAGTATAGAGATCTATTGAAACAGTGTCTGAGTACCTTCTGTTATCTTCAGACACTTAAATTATTTAGATGTCTTTTTAATTATACTTTTTTTTCAAATGTCCTAACTTTGTATAGTGGGGTGAAGATATACAGCAATGACAATCTTTAACTGGCAACATTTAAGTGTTGCTTTTACTTTTCCGGGGTCATTATTTCTCTAACCTTGTTTTCAACTAAACTCTATATAGCTACAAAGTAATTTTAATAGGAACTATCACAATGACTTTTAAAGGGACACGTCTATAAGACTCAAGAACAATGCTTGGAAAGTAGACTATGATTTGTAGTCAGTTGTCTATAAAATTAGTATTATACAATGTTACTAGTTTGAGCAGCGTGTTGAACTGGACTTCTTCCTGACATTTTTTCCAAACAGAATGATTATATGATTTTATAATTCTAAATATATCCTGGGTAGAGAAAGCAGGGCCACATATCTAATATACCACGTCCAAAGATTGATAATGAAACACCAGGAATTTGGTTTGTCATAGCCAGTAGGTTTTGTTGCTAGATGATCATCTATGTCTTCTCTTTGGATATACCTCTTACAATGAAGATTCCTCGCTTACATTAAATAAAAAAATAAGCAACTCAATTACCTTGTAGGAAGGAAAATAAAATGAATGTATGAAAACTTGTTTGTGAATTTTGCTGCTTTCAAAGAGACATGTGCTGCGTATCTTGAAAGTACAATTTTAGGAGGGAACTGGGAAATCTCTTACGTTGATCTTTAAATGATCTTTTAAAACTCACATGTGCACTAAACACTAAATATACATTTTTTTAAAAAAAAGTAGCTTATATAAATTGTCTTAACTGACTCCTTTTTAGAAGATATGTACATGGTTAAAATTTCCTGATAATGCAGATGAGTCAAAATGTCTCTGTTTTCAGTCATTTAACCCATCACTCTGATACGCAGCGATTTCTTCATTTACCAGAAACTGGCCTTTAATAGGTATCTTATGATGTTTTTAAATATCTTATGATATATATCCTAAAACGGACATATCTATATCTTAATGTTTTTAAGTGTTGGCCATCTATGACTTTGCAATTACCCTCAGCTTGTGTAGCTCAGAGGGCCTCAAGATTTTACATCTTTGATGTTGTATGGCTTATCTTATAAGGAAAATGGTCATGTAGATTTTAATAAGAAGATCAAAACCTAGAAGGATCAGACAGGAATAATTTTGTAAAATTGTTGTTGTTCTATAGGCTCATGAATCTTTCACACTATATTCTTCTTTCTGAGATACTCTGAAGGAGCATCACTAACCCAGACTAATAATGTGCTAAGATAGGGACAAACTATAATTACACAATGAGCAGAATATGTAAAGTAGAACAGCTTACAGAGAGTAGAGTTTGTCTCCAAGCACAGAAAGAACACGTTTGTTTTATTCACTCAGAAAGGGGAAATTCATGCATTCTTGGGGGGGAGGTGGATCCCACCAATTTGCAGCACAGAGATTAGCTCAGCTATTCCTAAGCAAGGTGCAGATGCCGCCTGCCCAATCTAAGAGTCAAGTACTTTTGCTCTTGTAAACTTTCTCAAAGAGATATCCGATCATTAGGAAACAGTAACCATTGTATATGCTCATGTGCATTTGGACTATGCAGCTCTTATTTCTTAATTTCTTTCTTGCACTTCACTGCTTATACTGCTAGAACTGCTGAATGGCATATTTTCAGCTTGGACACTTATCCAAGACGTATACTATCTATCTTTTCATATGCTGAGCTTCTAACACATGGGGAAAATATTTTCTTAATTTGTATTTTCATTACTTTGTTTTTCAGTTTTTTCTTTTCCTCAAAGTATAGCACACTATGTTCACTAAAATTCAGATAGCCCCAGGACTCAATCACATTGATAACACACAATAAAACTGACAGTCAGACAAATGACAACCCATCAGACATAACATGGTCGATGATTCTGTATATGTCAATCAATTGGATCAATCTGATCACCTGTAAGATGGTCCTATATATCTTTTTTCCATTGACTGATGTGCTACATCATGACAGAGTAACAATGGAAGGTAAAATGAATTAGCATTGGCTTATGTCATCTTGTATTATGATTTTAAATATTGAGGATATTCATCAAAAGACTTGCCATATTATCACATATTTTGTCATTTATTTATCAGTGAAGTTCATAAAGACAAAGTCGAGTCTGGAAAATAATTTTCATAATGAGGTTTATGGCCACAAGATCTTGTATATGTGAAATGGAGACATACCTCGTTCCTGATATACAATATAATATCTTTGGCGTTAAAAATCTGTTATTTCTCATTGTTTCCACCTGAAATCCAACTTAATTCTTACTATACATTCCGTGTTATCCTATTCTTGGGTAGTATGCTCCTTGCAGAAGAAGGCTATTCCATCCAAGCAGGATGTTTGTTCTTTGCTTTTGAAACTCTAGTCAAAAGTTGTTGTCTTACAGATTAGGAGTCATCTTACTTCTTTCCCAAACAGAAAATGTTATTAATAAAGGAAGATTATATAAAGAACACACATATATTCACATATACGCACTCATGAAAGTAACAGGCAGGGAAAAATACTTATCTTACTATGTTGTTCATGGAGACCACTGGAAAGCTGTCACCGGTATCTGTACGAGCACAGTCATAAATAAGTCTGTTCTGCATGTGACCTGATTCATCTACCTCACAGCATTAGAAGATCCCCATATATTTCTTGAATTGTCAGCAAACACCAGTACAGCCATTCCATTGAAATGCTAAGCCACGGGATGATACTGAATAGCTAAATCATCAGATTTGCAGGCATTCTCACCTCTTGAAGGTGTTTCCTACTAAGATTAGGCTAAAACTCCAAGTCTACTGCCTAATCAAGTGGCCAAAAAACCAAAAACATGTCTGGAATTTTCTTTACCTGTGGGTTTGTACATCTAGTATCCAATACTTGTGAAGATGTTTTAGGATGAAAATCATTACATACATGTGAAATATTAGTCTTATAAACACCCAGAATATGATTATGTTAGAAATAAAACCAAAATAGCATGCATAAATATAACCTTCTTAATTCAGTGAGTTCTTTATTTTAAAATGTGTTTCAGCATTGAAGGAAGCATAAATAAACTGAAGTAGGAAAAGCAATCACTATGAGGATCATGTACCTATCTCCTATAAATGCTTCAGGAGGCACAGTGCTGTCTGATCTGATGTATTCTTTCAATAGCCAAGTATTCCTTCTGCAATTATATCTTGTTATTTAATTCATGTGTCACACTGAGTAAAATGGGATCATTTAGTAATGAAGGTTAAGATTTGTTATCTACAGAATAATGCACATTAGCTGGAAATGCTGCAGCAACAGAAAAAATAATGTTTACCAAAAAGACCTTTTTGAATACTTGATTCATGCTGAAAAGGGTGGATTTTCTTATTTTCAGTATCTAAGTCTTCAGATTCTGTCCTGTCCAGTATCTCATGTTTGAAAATAATGACCTTAAAATGAAAAGCCTGTTATGATCTTGTTTTCAGTGGTTCAAAACTGTCTTATAAACTGTCTTATAGGGTGAATTCTCAGTGCTTTTAGAACAGGCTCTCTGAAACCCTTAAACACACAGGCAACTGTGTGTACGTCTAAATCCTACTGAAAACAATTTCTTAAATACCTGCTTCAATATTTGCATCATTAAATTCTCTAGCAGTTTTGCTGAATAATCTCTATAGCAAAGACTCTTTGCAGGATTAGGCCTTGCCAAGATCCGGAATTGGTCCATAATTGAGCCAATTTTAAATTTATACCACATGTTTACGCGAATGTTGCTTAGGGCTGATGTCTGGAGGAAAAATAATTTAATTCTTTCAGTAAGAATGAGGCAGAAAATCACCTAAAATGTATATTTTTTTTTAAAGTTTCAGTTTTGTGTTGGCAGCTTTTAATTAATTTGCTCCACCAATGTTCTTTTCAGTTTTAACTCTTTTTATGCTTTCCACCTTAAGCAATTCCATCAGTAATGACAATAGTTGTATCTTTATTTGGCAGCAAATAATGTGATAGAAATAAAAGGAACTATTTGTTGCTTCATTAAACTCCTATTAACGCTACAGCCTCCATCATAGTACAGGAACCTGATAATTCTTCTAAATCCATATTGGTGGTTGCATATATATAGATTTTGTTTCTCTTTTTCCAATTTCCACTGACAAGAAAAAGCCTCTCTAAATCTAAATATCTACATTATGCTTAAAACAAATTGTAGCCAGGACAGGCATTCTGTAGTCAGCCTACAGTATGGATATCGGTCATTCTAGTTCTTGCGGGTTCATTTCAGCCTTTAGTCCCATGGAATTTATCTGTTCTTTCTTCCACTTCATGTCACTGCTTTCATCATAGATGTTGCTGATTAGTTTTCGTTAGAGTAATTTGCATTGGAGTAATTCCTAGGAAGGATTAGGGCTGTGTTACGCAGGGAACTCTGCAAAAAAAATCAGATAAATATTACGTAAATAACAGATAAGGTATAACTAGTCGATGAAAGAGGAAAAAAGTCAACAAGGAGACTCTAAGGCTATGCATAATAAGCAGTGGTGATATTCTAGCAGCTGTTTAGCTGTTTCTTTCAGGCAATTTCTCAGGCTGATGTTATGGGAATATTTAAAATGTCAAGAATTGAAAGGAACAGGATATGTGGCTCATTGCACAGGATTTTACCCACGTAGAATTCCCTTAACTTTAAACATATAAAGTGTAGCTGTTTACAACTAGTCTTATCTAATAGGCTTTACACCTAGTGGAATTCCAAGATATGATCCAGCAGATTCATATATAAGAATAGCTTGTTTCACTTAACTACCTGTGGAATCCCTGTGGTAAGCCTTGGGTGCTGTCTAGAATTAGTCAAATAAATCCTATCTCTCTTGTATCACAGCTGGGAGAAGCCCAGAAAGCAGCAGTCAGAAATGCAGCATCTTGGTATGCAGTAAGATTTTTACTCTTGGATGCATTGCCTCAATAAGAACATGTGATGTAAGTGTGCCCAAGACAGCCTGAGGAATTGGTACTGAATTCAAAGAAAAGTGACTCAAAAAAGTCACACTCGGGAAACTGAAACATGGTGGGTAAAGGAAAGGCACTAAATCCTTTCTGACTTCACTAGTAGAATCCAACAACTACACACAAATGTCCAACAGATACTGAAAACATAAGGGGTGATACATTTTTCAAAATTAATTAAAGAAGCAATTACAGCTCCTGTGCAGTAAGTTCATATACAAGTATTCTTTAGTGCTAAGTTTCCTTTACATTTTTCCTTAAGACGAGAAAACTGTCCAATGTCTATAACCTACTCTATAACCTACTCCTCTTTTAAAAAGGACAGCACTTTTAGTTTGCACTGTTTTGTTGCAGATCTGCAACATTCTGCTGTTGAAGTATGAGTTCTGTCTTGCTTTTACACAGGGATCTAATCATGGCATCTTCTATTTTGTGACATATACAAAGAGTATCACTAGTTATTTTTCCATATATGTCACTGCAGCAATATTTCATAGGAATTCACATTCATTCTGGATTCATTAAAAACAGAACACAAGTGTATTCAGTAACAAACAGTTTGTAGCTATCATCTCTAGCACTAATGATGATTTGCGAAGTGAGCAGTGTGAGAAAAACTGCATATTATGTTCTGAAAACCATTCAACAAAACTTTACAGCTAATATATCCTCATCCAGGTAATGTTTTGATAAGCTGAGTATACGGCAAGTCAGACAGTTTTCTTTGTCTCTTCTGAGAAAATTTCTTCTGCTCACCAGTCTTGTATTATAAACTCACCTGAGATTGCCAGAATGTTTCCTTAAAAAAAACCAAAAACCCACACACACACCAAAACCCCCAAAACCCCCAAGACCCCCTAAACCCCAAACCAAAAAAAGGGTTTTGATGAATAGATAAATAAACTATGAAAATGATCAGAGGGCTGGAACACCTCTCTTACGAAGAAAAGCTGAAGACAGTTGGGGTTGTTCAGCCTGGAGAAGACTTCAGGGAGACCTTATTGCAGCCTTTCAATACTTAAAGGGGGTTTATAAAGTGGATGGAGAGAGAATTTTTACCAGGACTGTAGTGACAGGACAAGGGATAACAATTTTAAGCTGAAAGAGTAGATTTAGATTAGATCTAAGAAGAAGGGGTTTTGTTATGAAGGTGGTGAGACACTGGACAGGTTGCCCAGAGAAGTCATGGATGTCCCATCACTGGAAGTGTTCAGGGTCAGGTTGGATGTTACTTGGAGCAATCTGTTCTAGTGAAAGACGTCACACACGGCACATGGCAAAGGGGGTTGGAATACAAGATCTGTAAAGGTCCTTTACAACCCAAACCCAAACCATTCTATGATGCTATGATTCTATGAAACCTAATGGTACACAAAACTGTGAAATCACTGTACATCCATCATTGTTTATAGCAGTTA
>VZSF01003409.1:76824-160008 GCA_013398295.1 Chionis minor
AAAACCCACACACACACCAAAACCCCCAAAACCCCCAAGACCCCCTAAACCCCAAACCAAAAAAAGGGTTTTGATGAATAGATAAATAAACTATGAAAATGATCAGAGGGCTGGAACACCTCTCTTACGAAGAAAAGCTGAAGACAGTTGGGGTTGTTCAGCCTGGGGAAGACTTCAGGGAGACCTTATTGCAGCCTTTCAATACTTAAAGGGGGTTTATAAAGTGGATGGAGAGAGAATTTTTACCAGGACTGTAGTGACAGGACAAGGGATAACAATTTTAAGCTGAAAGAGTAGATTTAGATTAGATCTAAGAAGAAGGGGTTTTGTTATGAAGGTGGTGAGACACTGGACAGGTTGCCCAGAGAAGTCATGGATGTCCCATCACTGGAAGTGTTCAGGGTCAGGTTGGATGTTACTTGGAGCAATCTGTTCTAGTGAAAGACGTCACACACGGCACATGGCAAAGGGGGTTGGAATACAAGATCTGTAAAGGTCCTTTACAACCCAAACCCAAACCATTCTATGATGCTATGATTCTATGAAACCTAATGGTACACAAAACTGTGAAATCACTGTACATCCATCATTGTTTATAGCAGTTACTACCTTGACACAGCACTCCAGGAAAGTAAATCATATTGACTCTAGAAGGCCTGTATTATTAACCAGTAACAAGCTATTCTGGCAAGTTCTGTAATTTCAGACTGCAAAAGTGTACCTTATCCTTTAGTTGCTGTTGTGCATAGCTATGTTGATATGACTGTAATGACCATTAAAACAAGACAAAATTAGAGACAACCTACCTGCATTCTGGTTGGGACTGAAATATAAGTGGTACACCACTGTTTCAAGGCTAGTGAAAATCTAAAAAGATGTCTAACTCAAATGTAAAATGTAGTTATCTTGAAGTTTTTTTCATTTGTTTTATGAAGCACATACTTTATGAACTGTGATGTCAAAGCATCTCTTAAATTAAGAAATGGCTGCCTGTGGACTATTCAGAGAGTATTTCGTGTCAGTAGATGGTATTTTAACTCTGGATTTGCTTTCTTGTCTATTGCATGAAATGTTAGGCTTAATCTGTATGTTCCACTCAAAATTATACAATCCTCTGGGAGGTGTGTAATTATTCCAAGAAGCTTGATGTTCATCTAATGCACTTTATTTTCATTATCCTGCAAGTCAAACATTCTACTTTACAGTAATCAACATATTTGCCATATAAATACTTCCATAACTTAAAATGTAAACTTTAAAATGTCCCAGTTGATCAGATAAAATAACGTGTTTCATTTTCATTTATCATAAAATGTAAAGTCATGAATTTCATTTTTTCTAATATTTTTCCTAAAACCATAGTTTTCTGTATTATGAAATGTAATAAGCAGATTAAACTGATTACACATGAAATACATGCTGTTTTTTTAAGAAAAAAATATTTGTGTTATGCAAATTACAATGGACTTAATGTGGTACTTTTAGTGTACAATTTATGTTCTATAGAATCCTAAAGGAAAACATGTCTGTTTACCTATGGTGGCTCATAAAGTCTACTTTAATATCTGCAACCATCTTTATTCCCTTTAGGCACAAAATATGGATTTTTGTAGTAGCACTGGAGTCAAAGAAAGACAAATTTTGCTTTTTTTAGCTTTGTACTAATGGATTCTCATTTCTGTCCCCTTGAGCTACCCTGAATAGCACAGGTTACACTAGCTTTTCAATAGCTAGTTTTTCAGCGGGGACATTATGGCAGTGTGGAAATAAACTATCTGTAGCTCTAGAATATAAATGTATACATGTGTGGGTGTGCGTATGTACATGTGCATCTGTATGCAGAAGTGTGTGCATGAATATGTATATAATGCGAACTTTTGAAAGGCTGAAAATCTAAAGAATTAAAAGATACCACAAGACCATGGTAAATGTATTAAATCCACCCTGTAGTTCATATGCAAATGTTGACATGCCATAGAGTGTTTTCAAGTCCATATCAAAAAGAAATGTGTAAATACATGCAAGTATGTGCAAGTAGAACTACATACATATACATTTGCATATATACGTGTGTGTGTGTGTATATATATGTGCATTTGTGTGTCCATATTACCACTTGGACCATATGGCCTCTTCAGTGCTAGTTTTACAAAGTGACCAGAGCATAGAATTAAATTGTCACTTCTGATAAGCACCATTTTTCACTTTGTGGCTAACATTTCTATATGCAAAGCAAAATTGGGCAGGTAGTAGAAGTATGATTTACTGTTGGGTGATGCCACTAGCTTATTCAGTATTCCTCATTTAAGATTTTTGCAGCATCCAGTGGAAATTCAACCATATGATTAACACTAAAGAAGAACTTCAGACAACTGCTTAGTTTTGTCTACGTTGCTCAAATATGTAAAAAGGATAGAGACAAGATAAACAGTACTTCTCTATGAGTTACTAATATGTAATATCACAGAATCACAGAATCTTAGAATGTTAAGGGTTGGAAGGGACCTCTAGAGATAATCTGGTCCAACCCTCCTGCCAGAGTAAGTCAGCCTACAGCAGGTTGCACAGGATGGCGTCAAGGCGGGTTTGGAATGTTTCCAGTGTTGGAGACTCCACCACCTCCTTGGGAAGCCTGTTTCAGTGTTCTGGCACCCTCAAAGGAAAGAAGTTCCCCCTCATGTTCAGATGGAACTTCCTGTATTCAAGTTTGTACCCATTGCCACTTGTCCTGTCACTGGGTACCACTGAAAAAAGACTGGCCCCCTCCTCCTGGCACCCTCCCTTTCAGTATTTGTAAACATTGATGAGATCCCCCTCAGTCTTCTCTTCTCCAGACTAAAAAGACCCAAATCCCTCAGCCTTTCCTCATATGAAAGATGCTCCCACCCCCTAATCATCTTTGTAGCTTTTCGCTGCACCTTCTTCAGCAGTTCCCTGTCTTTCTTAAACTGGGGAGCCCAGAACAAGACGCAGTACTTGAGTTGTGGTCTCACCAGGGCAGAACAGAGGGCGAGGATGACCTCCCTCGACTTGCTTGCCACACTCTTCTTGATGCACCCCAGGATGCCACTGGCCTTCTTGGCCACAAGGACACATTGCTGGCTCATGGGCATGCTGTTGTCCATGAAGACTCCCAGGTCCCTCTCTGCAGAGCTGCTTTCCAGCAGGTCAGCCCCTAACCTGTCCTGCTGCATGGAGTTATTCCTCCCCAGGTTCAGGACCCTACACTTACTTTTGGTTTATCTCTACCTAAGTCTCCAGCCTGTCCAGGTCGTGCTGAATGGCAGTCGGCTTTCCGGGGCGTCAGCCACCCCTCTCAGTTGTGTGTCATCAGCAAACTTGCTGATGGCACACTCCATCCCCTCATCCAGGTCATTGATGAATACATTGAACAGAACTGGATACAGTACTGACCCCTGGGGAACACCACTAGTCACAGGCCTCCAACTAGACTCTGCCCCACTTCCATTCCCACTATCCATTCACAAAGGTATTTTCACAATGGTTAACATACATGAAATTTCATCATTTTGATACCAGGAGAAAATCAGACTCGTGTCACCATAAAGTTCTGTGACAACATCTAGAAAGTGTGGAATTATGGTGAGGGCTAAGAAATCAGAGCCGTGTCCTGCTAACAGTCTTCCTCATGTGTCTAAATATTTATTTCATGTTTCTCAAACACTAAGTTGGTAAAATTTGAATAAAAATAACTCTCAAGAATTGTGAGACAGTGTTATTCCTAGGTAAGTGGTTAAAATTCACCTCCTTGCAGGTTTGCAGGACGCCATTCATAATGTTCTCACAAGGGAATGCTGTTGAATAGGAAGGGAATTGCATACTGACCGTTGAATAAAATGATTAAAATTTTTGAATTAATTTGGTCCATAGAAGAAACTTGAACAAAATTTTGAGCAATTAGTTTGTGTTAAGGTAAGGATTAGTGTAGAAAACATAAAAAGTTAAAATTTCTTCGTTGTTTTTGGAACCCATGAGTTCAGTATGTTTTACAAGGTTTTTTTCAGTGAGAGACATGGAGTTTGTTAGTTGTGCTTGGTCCATAAATTGTCTCTTCCCAGAAATGATCCAGCCATTGGTGCTGGGCCAGATGGTGATTCTCAGTTATTGCCAGGGTTCTGAACTTCAGAGAGTTGCTGCAATGTTTGTTATGCTCAGGGGGCTCATGCAACTAAATTTTCAATATTAGGTGTAAGCTGCTGCATCTGTTTTAAATTTAAGGTTATCTGTTCCAGATTCTTCAATGAAAACCTGGCAGTTGCGGGCAACTATGACATTTAGGATACTCATTCTGCTTGACCTAGGAGCAAATATGTGCCTTCTCAAGCATGTGCGCCCAAGCCGCACTCTAAGGCTGTGTATATAACCCAACAATCACTTTAAATTGATCTGTTGACTTTGGCAAACAGCAGATAGAGACCAGAAGATAGAAACCAAACTTGAAAGTCATTCAGCTCTGAGACTGAACACAGATGTCTATGCAAAGGCAAAGACTAGAATTGCAGACTGTCTCTGTAGTATAAACATGAATTTCAGAGTGACCATAAATATTAAAAAAAGTCAGAGAAAAGAACGATAAAGACCTCATAGAGCTGAACCAAGTCATTGAAATAAGGCCTGAATGTTTGCAGTTGAATGTAATAGATTCTTAATCTCACACTTTATCGTAATGTCTTTGAACTTTTGATCCATTTATGCAACCAGACCTCAAAAATCATCTGAGATTTCCTCCTTAAAAATCAAATGTCAGCTTCAAGTTGTTATGATGTACATATTAGGCTGCAGTGCATACATGGTTTGGTTAATTTTGCTGTTATTTATAACTGGTAAATTTGACTCAAGTTGTAATTTAAAAAACAGGTAAGGTGACAGCAGAGATACACCCATCTAGACAAATCCCCAGCTGTAGCTTGGAATACAATTCCTTCCTTGTCCCAATGACCTAAGAGTATTTAGTAAAGATTTTAGTCAGATCTTCTTGATCTGAATTCAGGAGTTTTGTCATTAACACCAAGGAGTGCAGAATCCAGCTCTCTCTTTAGCAGAAATAACTCTGAAATTCCCCACAGCTATTGTATACCCTGTTGTTATATTAAGGACACATGCCTTTGCTTGCTGCCCCTAACTGATTTTGTATCTGACTAATAGCAGCTTCAGCACTTTAGAAAAAAATTACTGTGGATGATAACAAGAAAGTCTGTAGGTCTATTAAGAAGGAAAATCCTGGAGGTAAAGGTGACAGCTTTACAACACTAGCCCTTGCCTTATTTGCAGTAACTCATCTTGTATATAGTGTTTCATATTGGTGAAGCCAAGGGCTAGAGCTGTTTGTTATTTACGTCAACCCATATGGGGGATGGTAGTATCCAAGAGGGCAGAAAATAGGTCTGTTGATTAGAACAGTAAATTAGGGAAAGACGGAAAGACAGAGAAGAATAACTGGATTCCATAGACATGCATAAACATTTCATGGGGTTTGCTACTTGTTACTTGGCTTCCCTATAAACTGTGCTCCAGAAGTCTTTAAACTAATAATAAAGCTTTCCTCCTTATCCCAGTCCCTGGGTTATTTATCTCTTTGGTTAGTCAGACATTCTGCTTGTCTGACCTCTGTTATTGTAACAAAAGCAAAGCTGTTTGGTTCAGAGTCCTCAAACTCCCAAGAAGCAAAACTATCCTCCATGCAGCTGTGCCAGCTTTTGTTTTTGACATAGTTAAGAAGACATTTTATATATGGGGACGTACATTTGTCTTTTTCTTATAACATACAGGATTTAGCTCTTCAACTAATGCCCGGAAGACCATTGACCTCCATGCACCAATTCAGAGACTATCATACAGCAGTCTTCCTGAGATGTAGCTTCTTGTCTGGATTGGGGATTTTATGAAATTTTGATTTGTTTCATGGTAAATTTTATCCAGTCTGTTTCAGCTACAATAAAATAAGTTTAAAAAATGACAGTTTTATTTGTGTCACCTGTCCTGGTTCCAGCAAGGATAGGGTTAATTTCTGTCCAGGACACAGGTATTCCATACCATGTGGCCCCATGCCCAGTACTTAGGAGTTGGCCGGGGGAGCAGTTTAGAAGTTGCTGCTTTGGAGCGGACTGTGGCTTTCCAGGACCAGTCAATGTGTGTTGGGAAAGCAACCCTGTTTGTACACTCCTCTGCTCACGTTACTGTTGTTGTTTCTCTATTTCCTTGCTGCCCTGTTAACCTGTTTTTATCTCAACCCAGGAGTTTTGCCTTTTTCTTCTGAGTCTCCCTCACTGCTGTAAGGGCTGAGTGAGCAGCTGCGGGGTTCTTTGTCCCTGTCTGAAGCCAAACCACGACACCACCATATTAACCATTTATCACAATGATATACAAGGCTAGTAGTATATTTCAGTATTTAGATTTTAAAAGTTTAGTTTCTCTAAAGAGAAATATATTGAATATATAAATATTTCAAAATGCAGAAGACTATTAAACAGATTTTACTCTTTAGTTTCTAAATATACAGTTTTTATAACAGTTTCTTTAAATATCCTATTCTATTAAGAATAGTTTCTGGTTTGATTTTCAACAGTGTGCATTATTGCTAACTCAAAATTATAATAACAGATCTTACTGAGGACTGCTGAATTTTGCAGATTAGCAGTTTACACCCAACTTTGACAATTCACGTGAGCATAATTCTGTCTTTAAATATACAAATAACCTCATTGCCTTAAAAGTAAAGCAAGTGCTCTAGTTTTGACTTCAAAAACATATATAGTTAGATGTAGCAATGAGCATGCATTATAAAATACATACATTTTGATACACATAAAATTTTGTTTAATTCTCTTCTATTATGTCTTACTTTTGCATTATTTCTGCTTTCCTGAATTTTTCTGTCTGTTTTCTACATATATTTATCAACTTTATAAGTATTAAGATCTTAAATGAACTTATTCAAATGTTGTATCAGAGTAGGGAGAAATCTTTTGCCAAATGTTTCCAAAAAGGGGAAGAGGATCCCATAGAAAATATAATAAATTCCCATGCTTACCCACTGGCCTCAGCACAATCAGGACTTCATCCATCATAATTATGATTAACATAAATGCAGACCAGCTGTATGAAATAAAAAATACAATATGGCTTTTTTGGCAAAATTTAGTTTTCATATCCCTCTTTCTATAGCACAACACAAAACTTAGGTTGCAAAGTAGAACAGTATCACTGTGTATATTTTACACTTGAGAAAAATACAGTCTACAGAGTAGGAGGGATAACTCAGAGTCACTCATAAGACCAGCAGCCTCCTCAGCTCTTACCTGATAAAGCATCTGATGGATTAGATCACTCTGACAAGAAAATGGAAGGCGAAGTAATTTTGTAGGTATCTTTTACTTCCCCCCCACCCTCCAGAAAACATTGGCCTTTATTTATATCAACATAATTTTTGCCTTATTGTTAAAAAACTTCTGAGAAAAACTGTAAATTATTGAGTAAAATAACCTAGCTGAGAACCAAGGCATGCCATTCTAAATGGCATTAACAGCTCTTGCTCTGGTTTGGTCATTAAGTGAAATCAGTCAATTTGAAATTGCCAACAAGTAATTTTAACATGACATACATATTCTATATTTGCCCTGGTTTCACCTGTGCACAGATTTGAAGGTCCTATATAATTGTCACTCTTTTTTGTCTTAACCGAATGATTGTATCTTAATTTAGAACTATCCCCACAGAGGACAGACAGATGGACCAAAGAAAATTCCAGCTACAACTCTGTAACTCAGATGTGAAATTTGAGCGCTACACATTGGTTCAGATATTATTACTAGTTTAGAAAGCGCTCAAACCAGTGAATACGAGCACTGGAAAAGTATGTACTGGCAAAGATCACTTCATATCTGCTGAGTTTCTTTTACTTTCCTGCCTACCTGCTTTTAGAGATAAGGTGCTGAACTAGCCAGACCTTTGGATTGACCCCACAGAGAAGGTGTTATGACTATTTGAGAGACAGGTGTGTGCTAATGTTCAAGAAGGAATTAAACACTTGTAACAAAAGATATCATTATATTTAGACTTTGCACTGTCTTTCTACAGTTCATGTATATTGTAGGCGCTTTCAGTGACAGCTTCCTAGAGATAGGTCTGTTCTAGATCTGAGTTTTTATAAAATTTTCTTCCTTTGCAAGAAAAAACATTTCTTAGTAAAAAATAATAATGAAGATCATTAGTTGATTCAAAAAAAAAAACCACAAAAAGAAGGTTGTGCTTTGTAGGTATTCTATTTTTTTCCATTTAGAAAATCATCAGAATTTTGAGGATAATTTTGCTTGTACCAAAGCAAAAGGAAAAAAAAAATTAGGTAGTGCATGTATTCACTTATACAATATAAAGGCAAATACCTGTAAAGTCATACATTGATACCAGATGAATTCCAACCCCAATAATGTCAAAGAAAATTTTGCCGTTCATTTAAGTGGAGTCACCATTTCATCTATTATAATTCTTTTTCATAAATACTTAATTACTCCTACTTAAAAACATTGTGGAAAGAGCATTGTGGAAGCAGCAATTTAATGAAATGCCTATTGGAGGCATGGAGAAGCTCCCATTGATTTCTGCGGATCTTGGTTCATGTCCTTCAAAAGCTTACATAAGGATCTCTCAAAGGAAAAGGTCCTGAGCCCTAACCCTATCATGTATGTCATTTAAAACTGAAATAAAATCTGTACTGAAGGAAGTTCTATGGATGAAAAAATTATTTTCACAGGAAATGGGCAGAGATTTATCACTCTGTGCCTAGGTGAGTGCTGCAGCATACTTATATCCCCTGAATTAGGAACAGTCAGAAGTGCATAAAACACATTGTACAATGATTTGGACTTGGACAGATATTTGCATTAAAATAATGTTTAGGTTTATGGAAGTAATACCCTCTTACTTGGATGTTATAGAACAGGCTTATCATCCAAATCCTTTTTGTGTACTTAATTTTGATTGCCTCCTTTTATTTTTTGGTTATAAATAATTGCCATTGAGCGAAAGACTGCTGACTAAGACACTGATGACAGATGAGTCATTCTGTGACCTCTGTATCACTGCAAGTACCTTCAAAAAAGACCTGATTCTCCACTTTTCAGAGAACTGAGCTGACTCATTTCTGAATCAGCATAGCACAGTTTCATCGCACTGCTGGGATATGGAGTACTTCAATACCACCTTCTTCACTGAGCTCCTAAAAGTCTTCCCAAATCCTTTTTAGCATATATTAAAATCAGCTCCAGTTGTTATAACCTAAAGCTGTGTGTTGATTTGTGTTTTAGGTAATCATAAACTTGTCAGGGTCTTGAAAGTTCCTCTGCTGTTTCCTAGCCAGCTCCAAAATCCTTATCTTCAGGGAACTGAGTTATGATACCACTGCACCTCCAAGACAAAATTTCAGTGTTACAATTACTGCAGGTACTGGGAAAACATAAATCCCAGCCCTGTGATGGAGCAGGTAAGTACAGCTCCTAACCCTAGGGCAAAATAGCTTTTGTTAGGGAGATCTGATTATGGAACATCTTTATAGAGTAATCAGGAAAATTCAGAAATGGCTAAATATATCTATGTCTTTTATGGCCTGAATAAGGTCTTTTTGGCTTTAAGGATTTTTTTTCACAGTTCAAAGAACTGTTTTTACCCATCAATCCCATCCCAATATTTTTTGTTCTCAATTAACCTCCAGAAATCCTTCGAAGAATTTTGCTTCTAATATTAGGGAAGTTTTTGAGATTCCTGTAAGTCTACTTTGTGATGTTTGTTGGCTTCTTTGGAGGCTAGGGGGGAGTTTTGAGGGATTGCTTTGGTTTACCTGCTGATGGTTTTTGCATGGAAAGGTCTAGGGTCACCAAATACTGCTTCTGTCACCCATCAAACTAAGGTGATACGTAACACCATAAACTCCTGAAACAGCTAGTTTCACACCAGAATAAATGACAAAATAATCAAGGAGAGAAAGTGCATTATGGAACACATGAAAGTAAGTTTACCCCAGAAGTATAGCAGACTAAGTCTCAGCCTTTTCTAGGGGCCTAAGAAGCTAATTCCTGGGTCATGAGCCATTCCCTTCCAGCAACAGGAAAAAAAGCCATTGTGAACTCTTTCTGTGTTGCTAGTATTGGTAGCTTTAACATTTCTTGTTTTACACAGAGGATGCAAACCTGAATAGGCTAATGTAGATTTTCTCTGTGAAATAAAATCAGCCCTTTAGAACTTTTGTATGTGTTTTGTAGCTTTCTGACCCTTTCAGCGTCACATTAATGCTATAATAAATCACCTCTTTTAGTGCCTCAAGTGTTACCTTTCACCCCCAAACTTGTCTTGCAACTGTGCTTGCTGTCAATATATCATCATAATGTAGAGTGTACACATGTCAAGCTATATGAATGCACTTTTGGGAGATGTAAAATTCCAGTTGGGTTTGGACTGTGAGAGCAGGAAGAGAATCAGAGGATATCTACCTATTTTACTGTATCTTTGTCATCTTATCCTCGTACTTTGTAGTTTTTTCATCTCCATTGTGCTAGTAAATGATATTTGTTCTGTAAGTTGTTTGATCTCATGCTTCTACTTTCATCCAGATAACCTCATATTGAAAGGACTGGTTAAGTCTGTTCTTAAAAAATTCCTGGTTTTACTCATTTGATTTTAGGTGAACAGTTAAGGAATGCATTCACAGCCAGATCTTATGCAGCAATCTTGCAAGTCTCAGAGCTCTCTGTCCATGTTGCTGTTGCCACGGGGGTTTTGCCAGTGTGGAAACTGAGGCAAAAAAAGTATTGGTGATAATCAAAGGGTAAAGAGCTGATAGCAGAGACAAAAGCTAGAAGCACCTCTCCCCAGATTCACATGATTACATAAGCCTTCTTCAATAGTCTTACAGTGGTTATTAAGTTATTACAGTCTCCCACAGCATTCTGCTAGAGAAGCTGGCAGCCCATGGCATTGACAGGTGGACTCTTTGCTGGGTGAAAAACTGGCTGGATGGCCGAGCCCAGAGAGTTGTGGTGAGTGGTGCTAAATCCAGTTGGCAACAGGTCTCAAGTGGCGTTCCTCAGGGCTCAGTTTTGGGTCCAGTCTTGTTTAATATCTTTATCGATGATCTGGATGAGGGGATTGAGTGCACCCTCAGTAAGTTGGCAGACAACACCAAATCAAGCGGGAGTGTTGATCTGCTTGAGGGTAGGAAGGCTCTGCAGAGGGATCTGGACAGGTTGGATCGATGGGCTGAGGCCAATGGGATGAGGTTTAACAAGGCCAAGTGCTGGGCCCTGCACTTGGGTCACAACAACCCCAGGCAGCGCTACAGGTTTGGGGAGGAGTGGCTGGAAACTGCCTGGCAGAAAAGCATCCGGGGGTCCTGGTGGACAGTCGGCTGAACATGAGCCAGCAGTGTGTCCAGGTGGCCAAGAAGGCCAATGGCATCTTGGCCTGTATCAAGAATGGTGCGGCCAGCAGGAGCAGGGAAGTGATTATGCCCTGGACTCAGCACTGGTGAGGCCGCAGCTTGAGTACTGTGTTCAGTTATGGGCACCACAGTACAGGAGAGACATTGAGGTGCTGGAGCGTGTCCAGAGAAGGGCACAAAGCTGGTGAGGGGTCTGGAGAACAAGTCTTATGAGGAGCGGCTGAGAGAGTTGGGATTGTTCAGCCTGGAAGACAGAAGGTTGAGGGGAGACCTTATCACTCTCTACAACTACCTGAAAGGAGGTTGTAGCGAGGTGGGGGTCAATCTCTTCTCCCAAGTAACAAGCAATAGGACAAGAGGAAATGGCCTCAAGTTGTGCCAAGGGAGGATTAGGTTGGATATTAGGAAAAACTTCTTTACAGAAAGGGTTGTCAAGCATTGGAAGAGGCTGCCCAGGGATGCAGTGGAATTGCTGTCCCTGGATGTATTTAAAAGATGGGTAGACGTGGTGCTGAGGGACATGGTCTAGGGGTGGTTTTGGCAGTGTAGGTTTATGGTTGGACTCAATGATCTTGAAGGTCTCTTCCAACCCAAGTGATTCTGTGATTCTATGATTCTAAGATTGCCCCAGAACTTGTGTCTCATTTCAACAATTTCTTTTCAGTATTGTTACTTTTGTGATTTTCATTTTCACTGCATAACCATGTTCTAAGTGGTGCTGATAGCAACGCAGAGCTACTTCTTCACCATCCAGAAAACCTTCTTGTCCTCAATTGCAGGCTTTCTTAACTGTTTGATTTGCTTTTTGGGTAACAGTTTATAAATCTCAGGCTTTTTGATTTGTGTGTGTTCATGTGTGTATGCAGAGGGAAGAGCCTCAGCAATCCAAGAGCCTCACCCGTCCCTAATTGTATGGAAATTCTTTTAATACTGTAGAAAAGACATTAAGAACTCATGTTGGTATAAGTGATAATGTGTCGGATTTGGCTTCATTGTGAAGTGTGGCCTAATGAGCTGCGAGAGAAACATCTCTGAGATCTGACAAGGAAAATATGTTCAGTTCAAAGTCATGTCTGTAGTGAAGAACACTTTTAAACTCATACACTGCAAATTATGTGAGATTTATCTCCACTAAGATAAATAACTCCCCTGAGATAAATATAAATTTAAGTATATGAGTAGGAAACAAATTGCTGATGATAGCATTCTGGGAATAATCAAACGTATTTTATTAATTCAAATCTTTATTGGGATTTTAATGATGTCCTGGTGTCAGCTTTGTGGCTTTAGATCTATCTTCAGAAATGTTTCCTTCTTTCTTATCTATCTCCTTCAAATATGATTTAAATATCATTGTTATCACTGGAAAAAATTGTGTTGGATAGTAAAAGAATGGATCAGAAAATTTCTGAGCAAAAGAAAGTATTTTAAATTTTGTTTAGTTTTTTACATTAAAAATGTAAGCAAGCTACCCTAGTAAATCAAAATTTGAAAAAGATCATAAAAGTGATGAAAAATCATCTATAAATCACACAATTTATAGTGGAAGTGTAAATATAGGTAATATGCTATAAAATATTTAACAGTAAAAATAATAAATCAGTTTTGTACTTTGAATAATTTTGATATTAATCTAAAGCAGTAACTTTGTCATTATTTGGTTTAGTTTTCTCACATGGATTTCATCCAAGTCAATTTTATCTCCATAAGTTATTTTTATTGCAATGAAAGTTCATTCAGCAACAGGAAAATGTTCATCATTCTAGTCATCCACGCCTTTAAAAAAAGAGATCTGAATTTGGGAGATTCACTGAACGTTAATGTTCACATCAACAAGGACAGATAAACACCTAAGGTCTGTTAAATTAGAGGGAACCGGGTGCCAACTGTGTTTGCAAATCTGGATGTTATCCGCTACAAGACTTCAACTGATACATTGAGAAATCTTAACATTGTTAAGAGAAGAAAGTAAAAGCTGGGTTGTGTTTTAACCTCGAATAAGGATTCTGTAAGGGGTTAAATGGAAGAGTTGTATCTTCCTTTTTGATGGGTTACCAATTTTCCAGACCATAGGTTTGACGTACAGAAAAGTTGGTACCACATTACAGAATAGCAACTCTTCTCCCACTCGCAAGAAAATGCAGCTGCTGTCACTGCCAGTTCATCGCTGCTTGATGTACGGGGTGTAATTTCACATGGAAGGTATCACAGGAGCTAACCACTAGTTTATGTTAAGAAACCTGCAAACAATGTCAATTTACCGCTACCTGAAACAGCAGTAAACCAAGTCAGAGCATTTCATGTCGTCATTACATGGAAACATGTCAGCAGTCACAAAGAGGAAGAGAAATAAATGTGGTTGTTGAGAGGTTTCTTTCCATGGAATCAAATTACTTTATCCTTCCTTGAAAGTCTTTTTCAAAGTGAGGTAATCGTACTTGAGACAGGTAGCTGCAAGCCACAGCCCACTTGTATAAAGAACTACCCTATAGTTTTCTTGTTTACTGCACCTTCTTTGTAAAATTAGAAGATTTATCCATTCACTTTAATTGATATGTGTCTATTTGTAATGGTTCAAGATTGGCTCTATTGTTCTCTGCAATAAGACGTGAAAATTGAGTCTTTCTAGCTTTATTCAATATATTCCATTTTGAAAATCACTTTGTACCCGAGTCTGGTTTAAAGCCTTTTTATGTCATTATACTGTGGATTGCTCACTAATGGAAGGCTTAAGTTACCGTTGGATTTTCTAACTGAAGTACAGTAGAAGGCACATTAAGTTTTTTCACCAATTTTAACTTGATGGAAGAAACATAGTGGGAAAATGAGCTAATAGCAGCATTTACCAGAAGCAATTTCTGTTTATTAATGCATCTTGTCAAGTTGCATAAGCTAAGCAAGGTGGGGAATGTTCAGTATTTTTGTGGGAAACCTTTCTGGTATGGATCAGGGATATACTACAGAGGAAATGGTGCATAAGTGGTAGCAATCTACCTTGTCATTATCATCTATTTGTATCACATTATGATGATGTCTCTTATATGTGGAATAAATACAACCTCATCTGCTTACCTGTTTCCTTAAACAGTGAACAGAACTTTTAAAATGAATTTTACAATGCGGTGCATTCTGCCTTCCTATATTGCACCAGAAACTGAGTCTGGATGTAGATATTAATGTTAGTCAGAAATTTTTAGTGCAACCATTTTTCACCAGAATGTGCTGATTCAGAAGACATGGAACTTTTCTGCAGTGAGAGCACTTTTGCTGAAGGTTTCCTGAAAGTTTCTCAAGCCCAGGATGAAATTTTGTGCAATTTCTCTTTTTGTCCTTGAGTCCTGCTGGAAAGCTGCAACCAGTACCTAGTAGATGTCTTTTCCACACTGATTACACTTTGAAGAGAAACAGTGAGAAGTTGTATTTTTACATTCAACGCTTGTGAGAAAGAGCAGCTAGAGACTTAGTCTGAGATTCAAGGTGGGTCCCAAAACAAAGAAAAGAATATTTTTTTTCTGTCTTTTCTTTCTGGGGGACTAATTCTCCTCATCTGCTTCCTAATTCTTTGCTTTTATGCTGGAGACACATATTGCCACAACGTATAAATTTCTGAATCAAATCCTTTGTTTCCTTCTGATGCAAGAGGAGAAATTTTAAAATCGTGAATATTCTTAAAAGCAAGATATTTTCTGTCATGCTCTGTCACCACCACCTCCAACATATTTTTGCTATAGCTTTCTGTTACTTTACAATGATAAAAGATACAAAGCTATAAGAACAAGCTTTTCTTTTGTTCTGTGGTCTGAACAGCAAAACTAGCTCTCCTATTTCAATCACTATGAATGTTAATTTTTTATTTTGGTTTGTTTTCCTCTTGAGACTTTAATTTAAAAGAAGATTTAATATGTTTCTCTAGTAGTTTTGTGTGTTAAGCTTTTTTAACAAGGAGATAAAGGATCTAGCTGAGACCCTCTGGAGGGAAAGACCATGACTTTCCTGTCAAGAAACTGTAGATTCCCAGAGAGGAAATGAGATGCAAGACAGTGAGAGTCTGAACTAACAGGACCAAATAGGAGTGGGACTGGCCTGGGAGGAGATGGAAATAATTTTTCAGGGTACCACAGAAGCCTGGGCAGTGCTTTCAGCAACTTGGTCCTTTACTAAGACCAAGTCAACACAAACTGTGGCAATTCAATGGACAAGGAGAAGTATGCTGTTTCTCTTCTGTCTGTCTCAGTAACTTGAGTTTTCTCTGTTTAAAATTTACGTGTTCTGGGTTTTTGTGTGTTTAGTTTTCATTCTAATAAGACAAGTTTAATTTAAAATAATTATGGCTTTTAAGATTCTGCCCTTCTGCTGCTTACTGGTTTTTGTTGTGGAGTTCAGTAAGGTGAACACCTTTAGTAGGTGAACAAAACACCTATGATTTTAGCAAAAAACAGCGTAAAAAGCAAGGTTGTAATCAGCAGCCTAATGTATGCAATAGACCGTTGTACGGCAAGCTTCTGTATTTTTCTAGTACCCCCAAATGAATTTAACACTGAGAAATAACATTTAACTTGCCTTCATTTCACAGGCAACACTGCCTAATAATACATTGTAATACCTAAAAAATTAATAATTGCAGATCACAGACTTTGCGGCATTCCTTCTTGAAATGGTGTTTTAATGCTCTTATCCCATTTCTTACAGGGCAAAACAATGTAGAAATGGCTGTACTGGGTCAGAACAAAGGTGCCTTTAGGCTGTTATCCTATCAGTGAATCTCACCTGTAGTGGTTGTTTTGGGAGGAATATCTGAACAAAGTAAAAGATACTAAAAGTTCTGCTTGAAAGTCTTCACATCCTCCAGCAGTATGAAGATAAGAGTGTCTTATCGTGGTATGAGATCTTTGAGTTCATTAAAACCAGTTTAAAAAAATCCAAGTTTTTAATTCAACAATACACTTTGCCATTTACCATGTCATGGGACTGTTAGCTATAGCTAATACGCAAAAATATTTTATTGTTAGATAATATTGCCTTGTGTCTCTATTTACCTTCCCTGTACTCTTACAGTTTCATAGAAATCTGTAATACCCTGCATCAGGCATCACTCTTCTCACTCATCTTTTTCACCAAAATATATACTCCTCATATACCCAATATATAACTTCTGGTAGACATAATCTTCAGCCACTATGGATGTTCAGTGCTCAGGACTAACACAACACATACCTCAACAATGGGAAATGGGTAATCCCATTGATTTCAGTGTGAGGCAGGCAGATAGAGATTTTGATCTCCATCTAATCAAGTTGGCTTCATGTCGTCATGGAAGACTGCTGATTTCGATCATTTTTTCTCCACTGACATCAAACAACCTCTCTCACCTTTGACACTGTAGCTGTTGTCTGGTGATTCTGGTTCACACTGACGTGAAGCACTTGAATGTGACGTTATTTCATCATTCTGACTCTTGTTTTGGTTAAGGTGACTACTGCTGTCAGTTATTTGTTCTAAAATATACTGTGATCTAAATGCAGCATGCACAGATAAAATACATACAGATAAAACAGGAAATATTCACTATACTCACATCACATAGTCTTTTGTGACCTGGAAAGGTGTCGTCTGATAAAGATGTCTGCTATCTCATAAGATTTCTTAGTAAGGAATAGGAAAAAAGATAACAGCGCACTACCTCAAAATTGCAACACATATTGTTCAAAACAGCAAAAGCTGCAGATGGGCTGGCTTTAACTGTGTGAATTGTATATGAAGCACTCTCAGATTTTTGAGGGGTTTTTTTTTCCCCTACACAAGGATGTCATAAACATAGGGTCATTTAAGTTATCCTGTTTATTACAAAGCAATGTTTTCCATATGGAAACTTCTCCGTGGAAACTAAGAGGCTCTTTATAAAATCTTTGAGATTTTTCCTCATTGACTTTTACCTTGATTTATTAAATTTGCAGAGACTGAACGTACATGACATCTTCCTCAGACTGTATTTAGAGTTTTTCTCTAAATTATTCTTCTGCTTTTCTTTTGTTTTCTTTTTTTTTTTTCCCTCCTGATATATTCTAGCATTATTGGTGTCTTCAACCATTCAAAGTTACTGTGAGTGTTAATGCAATTCAAAAAGCAGATAAGATTTTGGAAAAACTATTGTCTTCACCTCTTGCTGTTCATCATATATATATTTGCACATTGTTATTGCAAAATCTATTTGATAAGATACAATGCACAGAAGAATGATTGCAAACGACTTTTTACTTGACAAGTCAATCTAAAAATTCAGGAATGAGCTCCAAAAGAGTTAGTTATAAGGATGTTTGCCATTTTCCCAAGCCAATGAAACACAGGTCAACATTGCAATTTTCAGGCATGAACATTTGAAAAGATCATACATTTTAGAAAATGATACCTGGGGTCTTGTGGGTTTAAAAACATGAGAAAGACAAGAACAGTTCAAACTATCTAGAATTTCAGAGATAAAATAATAGTAATGAAATGTTTGCCTAGTCGCTGAAATAGTCTTTGATACTGTAACATTTTTACATATTTAGTTATATACAAACACCTTATCAAAAGAATAAAATTAAGTATGTTCAACATGCCCTGGCTTTTTTTTTAGAAAGTTATTTAATTTTACAGATGGATAGAGGCAAGGATGCCTCTTAAAATTTTAACACATTTGTCATATTTTCTTTTCTGTGACAGTCTCTTCCTATGGTTCTGTTCTCTTTTCAGACTTTATAGCT
The DNA here is from genome assembly GCA_013398295.1 of Chionis minor. Classification (NCBI taxonomy): domain Eukaryota; kingdom Metazoa; phylum Chordata; class Aves; order Charadriiformes; family Chionidae; genus Chionis; species Chionis minor. The sequence continues at coordinate 95,017 of VZSF01003409.1, forward strand.
TCTTTGCTACCTCTACCATATTATATTTTTTTTTAAGCCTGTCTTCTATGCTGGTATCCTTGAAACCTCAATGTTTATAAAAGCACAAGTTAAAGATCCACTGAAATAGTGGATCTAAACTAAAGTGAATCAACTATATGGAACCACAGATCTCTGAGTTGTAACTGCTATGATCATTTTTCTAGACTGTTTAAAATGTAGGATTTTGTGATGAAGGTAAAGATTCTTTTGGAAACGGATTAATATATGATCACATACAGCACCCAGGAGAGCATGAATATGTGGAAGTTCTTGCGTGAATAAACAAAGATATGAAGCTCAGGAGGAGATATTCACATCAGCAATACTATTCCCATAAAGAATATTGTGTAAGCTCACAACATACTCCAGCCTTGAAAAATAGGAATACTTTCAAAGTAGTCAGTACACGTCAAATTTAGAACAAATTAGAAGGATGTCAGGATTCATCTCTACCTGCTCTCACAACTGCATGTGTATTGAAGTATTTTTTCTGTTGGCCTCTGGGCCCACACAAACGTATATTTAAAAAAGCTGGTATCTTACGCAAAACTTAGTATTGTTGCACTGATCAAAATGGTGCTTTAGAATGAATAATATAACCTCAGCCTTTTTCTAAGCATGGTATTTCCTACTGGGAGGTAAATAAAATATTATTAGGCAGTGAGTAGGAATTATATTGAAAGTAGCAGACAAGGATAAGTTTATTATTAATAGAAAATATATATATATTTCAGTGCTAATATAGGTATTGTGTACTTTTCCAGATAGTTAATGAACATTGGATAAATGTAATTGGGAACTAAAAATTAAATGCAAGATCTGAACCCCTTTTTTCTTTGGAAAACACAAGAAAACTTTAAAATTACATACTCATGCATATCAGGCTTACATTTATTCAGCTGAGGCAATCTGCGCTTGGTTAGCCACAGATGGATATAAAGAAGATACTATTCATCCAAAACAATGATCCTTTTACTTATTATATTTACCATGTGATGTACATGTCCCATTTAAGTGGAATGATCTTCACAGTGTTATAAAATGTTCATTAAAAATGTTCAGGCAACTTGCAATTCAAAACGTTTCACAATATCTGCTATGGACTGAAAGGTTTTGTTTTGGGATTTTCTTAACCATTTTTAACTGAATCTGCTTTTATATGTATAAGTATTCACTCAAATACCAGTCTTATACACTTATTCTGTTTTAATATCCTGCTTTAAAGGAACATTTTGACACAGTGTTCTGTGAGTGGCATAAATTAGAGTTAAAGGTCCCTAATTTATAGATCTGTAAAAATCTGGAACAGTATTATTTGGATTTCCAAAGGAAAATGGTCACAAAATTATCAGATGATGCCTTGGTTTTGTTAAGTGTGAGTGTTAATTTTTATGGAGAAAAGGATAATGGATAAGGAAAAAAGGAGGAACCAAGAAGAATATTTTCATAAGGCAGCATGGAATACCCATACCATTTTTTGTATTAGTTTTCAAAACTAATTTGCTTTGGAAAATTATTTTGGAGCTGATCTTAGTATCAGCGAAGAAGATATTGTATTCCAGCTGTCCTGCCAGGGAGCCCAAACAGAATTCATTGTAGGCAAGTCTAATTACTAAAGCTCCGGATGAGTTGTGTGGTTTTGTGCTAGTGGTGATTGAGCCCTCTTTTCCTCTGGAATGCATTTCACCAGCTTCTGACCATCATTCAGAACTAATTTCTGCATGTTCAGGAGGCAAGACTGTGGAATATCTGGTAAATCTGGACACAATTGTTATTGTACATCAGACCTTTGGTTTTCACACTTCCTTGTCCTTGATCCTCATGGAGGCTTGTTATTTGAAGCCTAAAGCTAGTTGTTCCTTTCCTTTCGCTGAAGTAGCCCATTATAACTGCTCCAAAAAATGCTTGCAGCACTAATAATCAGTAAGGTTTAAGAGAAAATGCTAATTCTTGTTTAAAGAATACACAGAGTAAGGTGAGTTGCAAGTCCCATCTCTTACCCCAGTTTCCTTATTTTATGTTGTAATCCATTGATGAAAAAGATCAGACAGTGTACCTCAATACCTTCCGTTTGAGAAAATAAATCCATGTAATGTGTTTCTGGGAGAGAGTGCTCATCCCCATGCAAGAGGTGAAAAATACTAAAGAGGCCAAACAGGTTCCTCATGTTGGTGATTAGGAGACCTTGACAAAGGGCTGTCATGGAAACAGCTGTGGGACAAAATGCATGTAAAAGGAAATTTTTATTCACCATTTCCCTAGTCAACTGACTGTAAAATGGTTTCATTTCATTACATAGAGTGCTTCTCTGAACACTTTTCTGAAATTCTCTCTCCCTGTTCATTTTGTCTGTAGGCAAATCAGCTCACATAGAACTCAGGACTGAGACTAGGATCAAGCACACCCTAGTCAGTATTGTTGCAGTTGACATTACAAGACATAAGTTCCTCTTCTGATCTGCCTCTAAAGCACTGTGTGCAGCCTATGTTCATGTGAAGGTTTTGATGATGCATATTCAGACACACAGAGTGGTCTGGGAGATATAAATGTTACATGTCCCAGTGGCTAACATTTTGCACCTTACAGTAGAAAACCAGTAAGATGCTGCCAGATTATTTCAGTCCTCTTTTATGCTGCGTATTTAATGAGGATATAAATGATACATTGATTTGGGGATGTCTCAGGAGAAAGGAAAAATGTTTACCATGAGTTCTAGGTGCCCTGTAAGAATTTCCGTTTCAGTTCTAACAACAGATTTTGTAATGCAAGCACAGCTCCAAAAGAAATTGAATGAAATCAGATACAGAGTAGTTTGCTTTAAAAAAAAAATCTTGGCAAAAAGAAGCAGCAGGTAGTGAAATAAATTGAATTAATTTGTGTTACAGGCCCTCAGAAAGCTCCAAATGTGTAGGCATAAACCATATGAACAGTATCTCTGATAGCTGCCTCTGCTTCTCAGAGAAAACTAGGTAGATCACATTAAGCGTTAATTTATTCTTCATAAACAGCTAACAGTTATCAGATGGAGGTGCCTAAAAATCTGTCATGATTAAAAAAACAGGTGTCCTGGAAATGAAAGTGTCCAAACATACACAGTACTTAAAAGTAATGCATCTAACAACAGATAATATAGAAGACGTGAGTGTCACTGCACGTAGATTTATTCCCTGATAATATGGATAGATTGAATGAGTGTTTTTAACAGTTACCCTCTCAGAGTTACTATGAATTTATAATGCTGCTTCTTAACATTTATATTTGTCTACACTGAAGGTGCAATAATTTATTAACATGGTGATAAATGTTTAATACTACTTGTCTATATAATTTTGTAAAACTAACTCCTTAACCCCCTGACTCTTGAAAATATGAGGACAAACTTTAAGCTAAAACAATGATGCTTTAAAAATAAAATGTATTTATATGCGTAATTTTTTAAATGTCATATTTCTTGCTCGTAACCTCTGATTTTAAAGGTAACTGAGATGTTCAAGACATAAGGCAGAATGTCATGTTTGGTTTAACGTGTTGTGACAGTTATCATTCAGGTGGGGTACTTTTTTTAACAAATAGCCATATAGCAACTATAGTGGAGTTTTAATGCAGGCATTAAAAATACGTGAAAAATTAAAATAATGAAATTGGCTTAAAAATCAAGCAATATTTTAAAAACATCTTTTAGGTCTTATTTTTTCCCCCTTCTGTTCAACTGGAATTCGCCTATTTAACTTTTGAATGTCTTTTCTTCACAGCTCTCAGTGTTAGGTAGGTTCCTTCACTATTCAAACGAGCTGAGATTCAAACTCCTGAGGAAAGACATCAAAGATAACTTCCCACATCATTCTGACAACTGATGGTATTACCGTGAACATTAGATACCCAAACTTACTTTCATGGTTATTCAAACTCTGTGAACTTTAGATGGCATGTTGGAAACTTATGGTTGGACAGGATATAAATGCCTCTGGCTTTCTACATAAATTGGAATTTCACTTCCAGAGCACCACCTCTTCCAAATGATGCAGAGCAATATTCCTGTAGACTACTGTAACTTTCTTAAAATTTCTGAAAGCAGGTAATATTCAGCCATAAAACAGTGTGTTGAGAAGAAACCGGGCTCTTGGTGGTTAACAGAAGTGTTTGTCTGCTGTATCAAGTTTAATGAGTTAGGTATTCCGAAAATACACCAGAAAACAAATCAGATACTGCAGTTAGTGGCATTTTGTAACATCATGAAAACTTTTATGAGTCAGCCTTGTAAATTATATTTTATGTTTTCTTCATGGCAATTTTTATGTAGACAATATCAGATTAACAGTATTTACCAAGTGTTAAAAATATCTAATATTTTAATACAACAATTTAAAAAATGCAGTTTAAAAAAGAAGAAATTAAGACAAATAAAGAAGTTTAGTTATTTTTTCCCCTTTTTATTATTTCTTGATTATCACTGTAATGCAATGAATTCTTGCAGCTGTAGATGTGACCAACTTTTGACTCACTTTTTAAGTTGATACTTGGATAAGTGAATTCTCTCATTGTCATTTAAAAATGCTAATATCATTCTTTTTTCTTCCCTCTATCTATCTTCTCTCCAGCAATGACAATGCAGTTCATAAGCCATCGATTCCCTGACTATCATGATCCAACTATAGGTGAGTAGAGACTATTCTCTCTTCATCCCTTTCAGTCTCTGCTTATTCAAGACTGCCATACAGTGAGAAGCTGCTCCTAAATAGTAATTAGATAGAAGCAAGATTTGTCAACTTTAAAATTTAATTTTGTGATGACAATCAAATTGTGTCATGGTTATACCATAAGGATTTTTTTCCAGAAATACTTTGTGGAAAATCTTTCAACAACAAATTTGTGGCTTCATGTGCTGCAGCTATTAACGGCTGTGCAATTATAGTCACAGAAACCAAAAATCTTGTAAGATAGAAGGCAATCTTTCAAAATATGAAGGTAATGTAAAAACTCCAGATTGCAGCGTGTTTTTGAAATTTTGTTATTTTAGTACTCTTTTCCACTTTTAGACTCTTAGTTGACCTCTAGAATAATCAAGTGTCTACTGAATTTAATATACTGGAGTTATGCTCTGGGATCACATACTCTGCTAACTCCACTGTGTTTGCCTGCATTAAAAACTTAGGTAATCATAAATATTCATATGTATCTGCAATACACTGAAAGTCATCATCTTTAGATACTGACTATTGCATGACTATATGGCTGGAGTAAAACGGGACAGTGAGCTGGAAGAGAGATCTGGAACAAATTCTGGTTGACTGAACTGAATTTCTATTTCTAAAACAGTTAATTCAAAATGTCTGTGGCAAAAAATTGTGTCTCAGTAAAACATTTCAAATGTGTTTCTCCCTTCTATGCTGGGTACAAATTTGGAAGATATTTACAGGGTGTAAACCCAAGTAATTTAGTGCCTTGAACAGCCCTGGATTCCTGTTGTTGTATTGGGTATCACTGACCTACTGCTGGACACCTGGTGGACATCAAGTTCAACATGACCCAGCAATGTGCCCTTGCAGCAAAGAAGGTTTACAGTTTTCTGAGCTGCATTAGGAGGATTGTTGACAGGATGTTGAAGGAGGTGATCCTTTCCTTCTACTCAGTACTGTTGATGCAGATCCCCACCTGGGATACCATTACCAGTTCTGGGCTCCCCAGAACAAGAGAGCATTGACAGGTTGCCCAGAGAGGTGGTGGAGTCTCCATCCTTGGATATACTCAAAACTGTATAGATGTAGTCCTGGGCAGCCTGTTCTAGGTAGTCTTGCTAGAGCAAGAGTTTGGACCAGATGACCTCCAGAGGCCCTTGACTGTTCTATGACTTTCTGATGTCAAGAATGGTTGTCAAAAGACTAGGGTTTTTTTCTTGTTGTTGAGCATCTTTTGGGCACAATTATTATTATTAATAAAAATGAATGTAGAAAATTATGTATGTCACATTAAGGTAGAAATCAGCACAACTAGATGTTTATTCATTTAAGGATTTCTTTATTAGTTCGTTTTAGTTATACTAAAAAGTCCTTGCAATTAAGGCATTTATCCATATGCAACATTTATTTATACCTAGGAGAAGATGGCAGGATCTTGGCCTCGTAAGTCAGAGGCACTAAAAATACTAATATTTACATATATATTTTGCTTTGGGGAGAAAAAAAAAAAGTTTTTTCTAACCTCCTCAGCTAAAACAATATTTTGTTGTCTTTTCAAATTTTATCTTTAAATTTCAAATATTTCAAACTCAGGTTTAACCTCTATAAAATTACTGCATTGTAAAGTAGAGCAGCTCATGGTAGTATTTCTTTTAATTTGTTATTTCTATGGTATTCCACATTTCCTTGATATTAACTCCTGGTAAATTCTGGTATTTTAATGATTAAAAAGACTCCCGTATAAACTCTTTATGCCACTCATAATTTTATAACCATTAAAAATATTACAAAATAAAAATGAGATGTGTCAGCTCTAAAGAATACAAAAATATCATGGAATAGCTGCAAATTTATTTGTTGCACTCAGAAAAAAAAATCATTGGATGTAATTGGAAAAGAGAAGGATTAGTAGTTACTGACACCATTAAGTTACGTACATACACCCATCTTTGTTATTAGCTATCCACCTGTCATCTGTATTTATCCATATATTGCATCTTGTCATAATCTTAACTTATTGGTCTCCAGACACTACTACAATATGAATAATAGATAATCATAAAGAGAAGGAAAGCTTATGGTGCATTATAAGTACATACTGCAGGAATGCCTAGAGGACCTAATCAAGATAAAGGCCTCCTTGAGTAAGAGACAGCTTCTACCCGATAAAACCAACACTCTCAATAGGAGAAGAGGGAGGGATATAGAGAACAGAGAAATGAAATATTGAATTCAAAACTCACACAGCTGGCTAGAGGCAGAACTGGAAGTCTGACTGAGTTTTATCGGTTCAGCACTTCTGTCTCTCAGAACATGCTGAGGACATCCTGAGAAACGCTTATTTCTATTCATGTTCTAAAACATGTAGCAGAGTATAATCTTGGGCTATGTATGACCATTTCCTCTTGGGTAAATACATTGTATGACCCTTCAAAACTGGCTGTGAAACAAAACAAAAAAATAATAGAGGGAATCATTTGTTATGTAACCTGCAATAGCAAACAAATACATCTAAAATCTCAGTACACTGAAAAAGTTTATACTGTTGATATTACTATTCCTACTTTTGAGACCCTTGTTTCAAATCACAGAATTCACCTCAGATTTTTTTGTACGTCCACTGGTAGGCATATTTTAAATATTTTCCATCAGTCTAATAAAATATTACAGTTCTAGACAACTTTCTGGGCTCTAAGAAGGAAAGGTGATCCAGAACAAGCTTATAGGCTGTGCCAATAACAGGAGTTGCCAAGGGGGAGATTATTCCTTGAAGGTCACAAGAACCTAGTCACAAATAGATGCTTTGTGACAGGGGGAAGTTATGTTAGGGCAGAACAGTGATCTAGCTAGCCAGAGTTTTGTTTCTCACAGTAACCCAGTAGCAGACGATGAAGAAAGAAAAAAACAGGCCATGTATGAAATGTACCTTCACTCCAGCAGAGTGGTAAACCAAAAAATTGACCATAGCTTTTCAGCTATTCTGAAGTCATAGAATCATAGAATCATCGAATGGTTAGAACCAGAAGAGATCTTAAAGATCACCCAGTCCCACCCCCTTGCCACGAGCAGGGACACTTCCCACTTGACCAGGTTGCTCAAAGTCCCATCCAACCTGGCCTCGAACATTTCCAGGTATGGGGCATCCACAGCGTCTCTGGGCAATCAGTTCCAGTGCCTCACCAGGCTCATAGTGAAAAATTTCTTCCTAATATCTAATCTAAATCTACCCTCTTTCAGTTTAAAACTGTTACCACTGCACTCCCTGATAAAAGAGTCCATCCTCATCTTTCCTGTAGGTGCCCTTTACGTATTGTAAGGCTGATACAAGGTTTCCTTTAAGGGTGGTCAGGGGGTTGTGAAATGGAAGGTCCTTTGCAAACAGCATCATTGTCTTTGAAATCCCAGAAGTCTATCACTTTCAGTTTTACAGGAAGACTTCAATGAACCTTGGGATTACTAAGCGTTTATAATCACTCACTTAACTTTTCATCGCCCACCTTAAACATTGGCATGGAATGGAATAATAATTTCAGCTGATTTTCATTTCTGTAGATTCTTGTGAAATATATTTGCATCTAGGTAAAGAAGACAGGGGACAATAAACCATTCCCAAAGCACTTGAGTGCAGAACTGATGTAATCTGGTTGATATTCTAGTTAAAAATCAGAAACAAACCACATTCTGTCCATTACAAAGTATCCACAATACCATCTTGTATAATCAGTTAAGAACACGTAAAAAACCTGAAACAAGAGAACAACCATAGTTTTTGCTTTGACTGAAAAATACATGGCTGCCAATGGTTTTTCATGTTTTATTTCATAAAAGCCCAAATATTTTCAATCCTAAGCAATGTTCTAAAGTTTAATTCTTTTGGTATAATGAACACATTTTATGTCCTGACTTATTCCTTGCTCCATAGATGCATACCCACAGGCAATTGACTTCTGAAGATTTTCAGAAGGTTTTTTTTCTCCTTATTTTTTATTATTTTACACCTTGTCTGTAAATTGATAAGACAGTGAGCTTTAAGAAGAGTCAGAAGATTAGAATATATTTCTCTTTTGTCTACTCTAACATGAGGCTATGGTGAAAATTACTTACTGTTACTGACTGGAGAACACAGAGGAGTCCTTTCACTTTAATATGCTGCAAAATATGCTTCCTCTTCTCACTTCTGCTTCCCTCCAAACATACAGTTAGGAATTTGTCCTAAACGTTGTGCTGTTGTAATCAAGTAGCTTTAAAAAATGCAGGTGCATTATTTTTCCCTTTTTTTTGTGACAGTCCATAGGAATATGGATTCTCCCTGTCATTTGTTTTAGTTGTGGTTCAACATTATGTTACCAATGCATTGAAGTTTTCTCTTTGTACAGTGACTTATATCCCTAGTGATATAGTAGAAATATAAAATTAGAATATAATGGTGTTTTATACTCACAACTTTTTTCTGTTATCCACCAACACTTTTGAGATATTACAGATGATCTTGATCACAGAAATCTGCCGCTACTGTGAGATGATGCAGGATTTCTGTTAAAAGGATATTTTAGTTGTTGCATTATGTGATACATCCTCTCATAGATTTGTATGTCATATGTACATACATCAGTCTGCTAATTTTGATCCTAAAAAAGCTATGCAAATAGATTTAGAATTATTTACTTCTTTTTCTTTCTGTTTTTATGATTAATAAAAGGAGTACCTATACTTCTGAAGAATTTACTGAATGATGGACAGTCCAACACTTAAAGTCCAAGATTTTTTGATTTGAGGGAAGAGGCTGCTCTTTGTTCTGTGGTTTTGGGGTTTTTTTGTAAGTGGTGTATTTCTGTTCCAATGGGAATTTATTCAGAGAAGTCCTCTGTACAGTGAGGATCAGACACATGGTGTCAAAATAAACAGCCACAAGAAACGGTCCCTTCTGATGTATGAAGTTGTCTTTTATTTTAGCTGGTTGTCTTAGTTTGGAAAAGCTGATAAGATCTAGAGAAACTCAAATTGCAGACTTTATATACAGATATAAATAAATGTGCATACATATAAATACACAAATAACTGTGTCAATATTTGCTTAAAATATAAAGTAAACATTGATTAAAAAGTTAAATGCTACCTGAAATGCTAATTTTAATGCTGTCACTTTGAGTTTAATGCCACTTCAAGATAAAGCCGGAATAATGACTGTATTTTAGACTTGCTACAAATGTTGCAGTTCAGAATTTTGAGACAAGAATGTACTATTTTTGTAAGTAGATGGGGAGGGGAAGGACAAAATTGTTTTAGTATTAGGTTGTATGTGGGCAAAATTTCAGAGGTTAGCACTTCATAAAAATTAAATTATTTCAGTGCACATTTAATATTTCATTGTAGTCAACAATAGGAACAGTTTCCAAGTGGCAGTAGATGTGATCATTTTCTGGCAAATGCATAAGAGCAATTTTCACTCTGTACAGTCTTTGGCAATATCACAGAGAGTTAATGCAACTAGAGTGGCAGGAAAGGAAGCACGACATAGTGTAGGAAACTGGACAGACTCCAAGATGCTCATTAGCCATGTGACTAATCTTAAAATGAATACATAATGCAAACTAGATGTGAAAGCAGCTTCCTGTTTTGGTGAGATATCACTGCATGAGATTGTGTCAAATGAGCAGTTGAGGGCATTAAGGCTGTGTCAATGTCACACTTTAATTGAAATGGGTGTGGGATGGGAGGTACTTTAGCATTAAGCATATGAATTTCCATGAGGTTTCCTAATGAAGTAATGCATTCACCAATGCAACAAATAAACCACATTTAAACTCAGATTTAATAAGATGGTGGAAATGTGTGGGTGAATTTGAGAAAAAAGATAAAATGTGACAGAAAACATTCGAAGGTTATATAACGCATACCAAAATATATCTGTATGATAAAGAATACTGTGTCTGTTTTGAAGGAACAATAATGAAAAAGGCTAAAGCAAAGGAAATACAAACTCATTAGTAATGACAGAGTGAAAGAAGACGAAGATGGGACACATCTACTAGATCAAATGAAGGATATCTTGCCACAAAAGTACTATTCAAATTAATTTTTAGGGTACAAAAAATTTCTAGGTAATTTCTACTATTATCTAAGATGTGTGTATGTGTATACTCCATCCTTAATTTCTTTCTCATTCTCATTTTTTCATAGAAGGAAAAATATTTGGATTGGATTGAACAAGCCACAACTGAATTTGAGCTCCAAAATCATTAGTTTTTAAAAATTAATATGACCGATAGCTAAAGAGTCACCACTGCCTTTCATTCATCATTCTCCATATATTTAGTAGTGTTATGTGAAACTGGATAAACAACTCATATAAAATGATTGGGAGCCAGTACAATTTGTCTCCAAAGACTGTCTCTGATGGTATTCAGACTGATTGTGTAGACATAGTTAAATTGCCTACGTTTGTGTTCCATATTTGTCATCATTTAAAATGAGAAATGGAGAATATATAAGAATACCGCTGTATGTGTTTGAGCCATAATCTTAAACCTGTGTTTTATTATTAGTTTTCAGTTTTCTATCTGTTGGTATTATCTGCATCGTATGTCATGTTAAGAGGTTAATACTCACTTTAGGTATAAAACATTTTAACTTACATATATGAAGAAAAAACCCCAGAGATTATGCTCACTATGTTAGGACAAAGCCTTACATTCAGACACCTAAATTAAAATGTCTACACATGAGCTATGCATCTAAGTTCCAGTTTTGGGGTATTCAAGGAGATTTAGGAGTAGAGATTTAAGTCTTTGCTCATTTCCATTATCACAGGTTTCCAGAGGCATTTGAGATTTTCTACAGTATCCTGCTTGGGTTCAGGTTCCTGAACCAGAATGCTGTGGATCTCCCACAGGTCTTGGGTCATCATCATTTGTCCCCTGTGGATGTGACAGAGGACCTATGGGGTACCAGAGCCCTTCTAGTCCAACAAAGGAAAGCCAGGCAGGATTCCTGAGAGCATATCAAATAGCAAGCGTTATGTGTGGGCAACTGAACTTCCATTAAGATTTTAAATACCTACATTTCATGTAGACACATATTTTGTAGTTATCTAAATGTAGATGCCTGACTCTGAATTGAGGTGCCTTCTCCGACAGAGCAAGAGCCTTCCCAGATCGTGATGGTATCTCTCAGAACATCTGGATAGATGTCCTGCAGTGAAGAGAGGAAAATGCAGAGTGGAACTCACCATGAAGAGTCTTTTTAAGGTGGTAAAAGAAAGGAGAGCATTGGCAAGTGTCTGGCAGCATAGTTACTCCCACTATAAGATTAAAATAACCCCAATAAACAGAAAAAGAATGAGTAGTATTAAGAAACTAAGAATGCAACAAGTGCCTAATCTGCTCAGTTAGTTTAGATTTCAATGAGGCAACAAAACAGCTTCTGCTTAGTGTTGTTATTATATCCTGGCATGAAGAGAAATCAAAATTATTTAAAGCCATAGAAAATGGAGACTGGAAAATCATAGCAGATCTTTCTGTCTGTGAAGGAAAAAACTTGATTAAAAAAAAAATCCCATTTCTTGGAATGATTTGGAGATTTTGAGATCTCCAAACCATTGAGATCAAGATTTTGATCTTGGAATGAAAATCGTGGAATGATTTTTTTTTTAAAAGGTGGTGGTTTCCTTCTAAAGAGCAGATTAATGAGAGTTGGATCACCTCTCAACACTTCCATCTGAGCTATATCCTCTAACTTGGATGCATTTTCAGCTCAAGATGAGCCTTGATTCTTTGCCCTTTTCGCTGTTGAGAACATCAGTATTTTCCTCATTAATGAAGCAGCTTAGCCCCATTCTAAATATGCTGTGTTACTCAGACTGATGATCTTTAGCTCTGCTGTTAAACTTTCTTTCTTGGGGACTTTGCTTTGATAAGCCAATTATTCAGTCCTAAACAGCTTGCAGACTTCATATAAGAAATAACCAAAGCAACCAATTACATTTCCCTGTCCATGCTCAAGATGAATCACATCTAAAATCCTGGACACACACTTGATGCCTGCTACTGCTTTGTCACGTTCATATTTTCTTACAAATACAACTCATCATAAAATTATTTGAGGGCTGTTTACACAAGGTGACAGCTTGGTGTCACTTAGCATTTTCAGAGACAGTGCTTAATCTAGTAACTTTTGCTAATGTCTCTGATATAAACACCAGCAGATCGGCAAATGAAGTTTATGTCTTTCTAGGGAGTAAGCGGCCCAGAAAGCTCTTCCTACAGTTGTCGTTTTCTCCCCATCATTTCACTGAGCACCTGCTCAAAGGCTGGAGAACCTGGGAGAGCATTTAGGCCTGAAGTTTAGTCTTGGAAATGCAATTGTCTGTCTCTGTCCATTACTCATACCCTTAGAAAAGGGAACACAGCAGCTATGTTAACAGATTCACTTCAGCCACAGTGCTACCAGACAGCAGCTACAGTTACGGGTCACTGCAGTTTCCTTCATCAAGGAAGGAAATACTGTATAGTGGAGACCCATTGTAGAGCTATCTAATTTCCCTACCCTAAATCATGAACAAGGAATGATGCATGACATATCACCTGGTAGGAACAGACTTTGGAGACTCTGCAACAGACAGGAGTTTAGTGAGATGAAATGAGCCAAATCTAACAACTCATTTTTACGGAAAAGGAGGAAGTCCCAGTCTTCATCTCTGGCCTTTTTCCAACCTCATGGGCTCTCTGGCAGTCATCGGACAATTTTTCAGGATAATTCAATAGTAGAACAAATAGCAGAATAAAACTAAGATACCCCAGCAACGAACAGTGGTTTACCAGGTTAGTGAGATTAATCACTTTAGTAAAAACAATTCAGGAAGCTCCAAAAGTGGCAAAAGGGATAGTGTAGATCCACATTTGGGGAAATGAAAGTGTAAGTACAGATGAAAGAGGAGAAAAGAGATCCTTTTATTTCTGGGACAGGCAAGATGTGAAAACTGAGTCAACCATCTCATGCAGAGTCACCCTCAAAAACCAACCCATGAGCCAAAATTCCTTCCTAAGTTGATCACTGTTCTCACTGTTCTTCAGCCTATTCAGGACACTTGTTGGGGAGAGAAGGTTGAGAGGAGTCCTTTTTGCTCTCTACAATTACCTGAAAGGAGGTTGTAGCAAGGTGGGCATTGGTCTTTTCTCCCAAGTAACAAGTGATAGGACAAGAGGAAACGGCCTCAAGTTGCACCAAGGGAGGTTTAGATTGGATATTAGGAAAAATTTCTTCATGGAAAGGGTTGTCAAGCATTGGAACAGGCTGCTCAGGGCAATGGCTGAATCACCACCCGTGGAGGTATTTAAAAGACGAGTAGATGTGGTGCTGAGGGGCTGAGGGACATGGTTCAGTGGTGGGTTTGGCAGTGTTAGGTTTATGGTGGACTTGATGATCTTAAAGGCCTCTTCCAACCTGGGTGATTCTGTGAAAGATAATAAGGATAATTACCACTGCCAAAAAATGAGATGGATTCAAAAACCATGTAGGTAAGCTATTGGAGGGAAAAACATCTATCAAGGGCTGTTAAAATGAAAGTTTCTGGTTCCAGCTCAAGAAGGCCCTTGAGGTGAAAATAACTGGAAGCTGAGAGAATATGCCAAGCAATAATCATTGTGTGGGATTCCCTGGGCTATTGGTTACTCTCCAAAAGAGGAAAATGCATTAGATGGACTGTTGATCTTCTATGGCTCTACTTCTTATATTCTCATTTAGAAGATTTACCTAATCTGAATGACGTTAATTGATAGTCTGGGCAGCGATATGACTTCCCTTTCTCCCCTGTTTCAGAAAGCAAGCAAGTAGATGAACAACTCTATTTCTCAAATGTTTCTGCCCAATGTCTGCCTACTGTGGCCAGAACAGGAGAGAAAAGTGTTTCTCTTAAGCGTTGCCATGAGAGACCTATGCTGCATGTTCAGAGGCAAAAAAGCAGCAAAATCCCTTAACTGGTAATGGTTCATACTTCTTATTGTCCATTAGCTCTTTGTGTTAGAAGTAAGATACATTCCTGCCTTGGCCATCTTCTTTTCTCCATTGAATAAAGTGTTAATGGAGGATCAAAACACCGTATATAACCCTTCTATTCCTCCTAGAAACCTCTGAGTTTAATTGTATGTGTGCTAAACATAGAGAGGAGAAGAATAACCAAAAACTGTGTAGCAGTGTGACATTGTGTTTGCTATTATTAAGCACTGACTAGCCAGATTAACGTTTAGGAAGGAAAAAAAAAGCCGTGACAGTACCAAAACATTTCTATGGTATATTTTTGAATAGCAGTAATTTTACTAATAATGGTAATAATGAAACAATTTTATTATCATTCTTTCATAATGTTATCTACCATATTCAGAATCTAGAAAGAGTTAACCAAGAATGGAAAACTGTTAAAATACTTTTCTCTTCTACACAAAATAAACTTCTTTTTCTTCCCCATATCGGCTGCATGCACGCAAAAGACTTCTATCTCAGAAACTGGTGGTTTTGATTTGACTCAACTCAGCAGTCCTCACCTTGTCTTGTTTTGGTTCACCAAGTCTCTAATTGACCTATCTAATAAACTGAAGTGGTAATAGTAGCTGAAGAGTTGCTTGTTAACATAGAAGAGCTTATTCTCAGAGCTGAGCTCTTCAGGCAGAGGACTATAGTGATACTCCAAACATAGACCTATCATAGAAAACTGGAACATCTCTGTCTTAAGTTTTCAGCTATTGCAGGGCTTTAGTAGAGTTTCATACACATGCTTTCATTGAGCCACTCATATAACCTGGGGAATTCAGCTCCTAGTTTATAGATCCTGACTGGGTAAAATATGAGTGCCGGGTTCGGCATTTCCATGCAGGGACCAGAACAACCAAACACACCGATGCGATGTGAAGTCGAACCCTTTATTGTTTAGCTCACATGATTATATTTTCACAGTTATCTGTACACGCGCTCGCCATCGGCATTCAATTGGTTACTTACCCCTGTTCACGTGCTTCAAGCCCATATACTAGTGGTTAACATTGTACGCTTCTTTATCTAACCCGTTTGCTATTGGCTAAATATTGTCCGCTTCTAAATATGCAAGGTCAGCTTTCTTATAGATATGCAAGTTCAGCTTTTATAACTTGTAACACATTCCAAGAAGCAGCTATCATGGCCTACTGTTCAGGCTTCAGTCAAGGCCTACTCTTCAGGCTTCAGTTACAGCCTGCGGCCTGCTGTTCGGGCTTCAGTTACAGCCCGCGGCCTGCTGTTCAGGCTTCAGCCCCAACATGTGAGCAAAGTGTTCATCTGTCTGGTGACATTAAGGCAGGAGAGTTTATGTTTATCCAGAACTATAGACCACAGTGAAGTCACATGCAGGTTGTGATCTCTAATTCATAGTATAAACATATCCAATCATGAGCATGATTCATCTCACCCTAACATCTACTGTAATAGGTATCATAACCTGCAGACGGTGATGGTAATTTTGATTACGATTATGAACTTAAAAGGAGCTGAATTGAGACTTGCAACCCTGTGAATAGAGTCACCAGCGGAAAACCTGCTTACCTATTCCTTGTATATCAAGATTTGTAAAAATATCCCCTAAATGATTTTTGAAATTGGAAGAGGCACTCATACTACGGTTTCCTAGAGGTGGATGATTTATCACGCTTAATTCAAAATTCTTCATCACAGGGCAAATTTCTCCATTAACCTTTCTTTCATGGAAGCCGTCAGCCATCTACACCTTACTAAATCCAAGGCATGGTCCATGTTAATAGCCACGCAGATGTAGTCAACTTGTTAATTACTCCCCCTGAAATGATAAGAAGTGAATTTGTAGCTGTCAGATCCTCCCACTCAGTAGCACAATCACGGACTTTAAAGAGTGATGAAATTGCTACCTGCTATTCTTGTTCCTCATGATAAGGGTACTTGGATTCCTGTTAATTATCATGTTTTGATTAAACAGGAGTACTTTGTTCACTTTGTTCATGTACATCTTTGAAGTAAATGACATTTTTCTGGAAGCAGAGAAAGTAAAGATATGCCTTTATTAAATATTAGTAGCATTATCTATATTGCAAGTGGTTTCTTGCAATAGAAAAGCAAGTGTTACAGAGAAGTTTTGCCTAGTTTTCTTTAGCCCTGACTTACAAAAATGCTAACATTTGTAAGAAATCAAATTATCTCTTCAAAAGCTGGTTCTGAGAAAAATATATGTCAGTCAGTCTTATTCACATGGGTGAGACACTTTACAAGCAAAATTTAGCCTGTTTGAAGGACTGTAGTACAAAGTCTGAAGAAAAGGTGAGTGAGTTTTTGGGGCAGCAAGTCATATCCTTTATAATTGTTTATATAAATATAGCCATATGTGTGCATGCTTGCAGATTAAAAGCATAAATGGTGGCATTGTTGATAACAGCATTTGTGTCATGAATGATAGTTACTGCACTGGGCCAAATTATTCACATAGATTTCGTTGGTCTTTTATCCAAATCCCTACTATATCCCAGCCGCTCTGCAGAAGCCCATTATTTATAGGATGTGATTATTCTACAACCAGAGGTGAATCCTACATTTCACAATACGTTGTTATGTAAGAATGCAATCAGCTTCTCCATCTATATGTCTATTGGAAAGAAGGAATAGGGGCATATTATTTTCTAGAATTCATCTTGGTTGTACGAACTGTAGTTAGAACTTTTGGTGATCCTGGTTTTTCATGGGCTCTTGTGAACATGCATTTTGCTTTCATTAATAATTATTTTTTAAGGGGGGAAATGCATACCTGTAACTAGAAAACAAAACGTTGCAAATATTAAAAAGTTAGTATATAATAATAATAAAAAAATAGCCTGTGTTTCACTAGGAGAAAATATTTGTATTGGATTTTTTTATGTTTAATTTTTGATCTGCTCCTGGTCCTGAATTTTTTCAGGACTAGGTAAGTAGTTTTACACATTGCAGGTACTGTGCATAGGGATTAATTTGTGATACTCTCTTCTTGCACATTCAGATACTCTCAGTCTTATATGTCTCTCTGTGTTTGTACATATAGCTACATATATACCAATGCACAAAAACATAAATCCACACACAGGTGTCCTATATATGTGCATATGTTTAATTTCCCTGTGATTAAACATCTCATGAAAATTAATATCAGTACTTAGTGTAGTGTAGAAGGATCTGTTGATTGTTGCATTAGATTATTGAGTAGGAACTGAAATAAAAGAAACTATGATACATCATAGTCAACAGTGGTGTCATGGATTAACCCCAGCCAGCAATTAAGCACCACACAGCTGCACATGTGCTCCCCACCACCAGTGGGACTGGGAATAGAATCGTAAGGGTAAAACTGAGAAAACTTGATTGAGATAAAAATATTTTAATTATTAATAACAACAACAATAATGACAATAGTAATAGTAAATGTAAGGAAAAAAACAAAAAATAACAAAGAGAGTGAAAAATAAAACGCAAGAAATATAAGCGATGCAAATGAAAACAATTGTTTACTAGAAACCGACCAATGCCCAGCCAAGTAGCAACCTCCTCCCCCAGGGAGGGAGCTCTAACCTTCCTCCTGGTTTTATTGTTGAGCATGACGTCACATGGTGTAGGATATCCCTTAGGTCAGCTGGGGTCAGCTATCCTGGCTGTGTCCCCTTCCAACTCCTTGTGTCCGCCCAGCGTACTCGCTGGTAGCGTGGGGTGAGAAGCAGAAAGGGCCTTGAGGCTGTATAAGCACTGCTCAACAGAAATGAAAACATCCCTGTGTTATCAACAGCGTTTCTAGCACAAATCCAATATAGCCCCGTACTAGCTACTGTAACAAAAATTATTTCTACCACAGCCAAAACCAGATCAGGTATGAAAATATTCACTTTATGGAGGCTGAGTAGTGGCAGAGAGTCATAGAATGGAATAGGTTGGAAGGGACCTCAAAGATCATCTAATTCCACCCTCTCTGCCATGGGCAAGGACACCTCCTACTAGACCAGGTTGCCCAAAGCCTGATCAAACCTAGCCTTGAATACTTTGTTGTAGTCAATATTGTTATAAATGATGAGTGGCTTTGATTGATTTCTGTGGAGCATTTACTACCGTGAATGCAGACTGAAGATTGTGTGTTCACATACACCATCATAACGTTTGTGCCATATAAAAAAATTGAGTCCTGATGATACAGGTCTGACTTTGTGCAAGGTGTTGTATGACTGGAAAATGTAGCAATAAGTTTACCTTGCTGGCTACTTAGGTCTTACATATTTTACCGTCTTTACCTGGAAGTGCATATTATAACTTGAATTTTCTGTTGTACATTGTGCTTTGTCTTCTTGATGAGAATATGTAGATGAAAATCTCTCCTATGCAACCTTGTGCAACAAAATCACTGTTAATATTGGTTCTTCTTGAAAGCCACCCAGGCCATTGTCTCCTTTTTCAACTGTTTTTTCAGTAAACATCATGATAATAAAGAACCAAAGAGAGAAGACAAACCAAATTTAACTGAGTCAAAGTTCAATTCTCTCAGATTTCTGTCTACACAAAACCTTTCAGAGCACAGATAATGCTTCTTTTTTGTGCCTATGGCAGACTAAGTGAGATTAAGTTGCTTTTGCTTCCCCTGCTTTTCAGCAGAGAATGAAAGGGTGCCACAGTAATGAAACTCCAAGCTGACATTGAAAAGAGGTGCTTGTATGTATCTATAGGTACAACTGGAAAAAAAAAGAAAACAACCCCACAACAAAAAAGTAAAATAAAAAAAAGGAAAAAAAAAGAAAAAAGAGGAAAAAATAAAAAAAGACAGAAAATGCAATGGATAACCCATTTTCCAATTAGGAAGGCACTGAGTGCATTTCAGGTCACTGAGAAACCTGCTGTGTAAGTACCCAATGCTGAAAATCAATCAGACTCCTTCAGCAGCTGTGTGTTATCAGTCTTGCCCTGCAGAGCACAGATCTGAAACATTAGGCAGCCCAACAAGAGAGAGAAACTTAATTTGAGAACAGCTGTTTTAAGACAGATACAGAATGGCATTAAAAGAGGAGCACCGTGGTGAGGTGAGAACCAAACAGAATACTCATTAGGCTGAGGAAGCTTTTAGTTTTATTATTATAACCAGACATAGACAGAGTACAGACAATGGCACCAGAGCCTAAGTTAAAGGAGTGAGATGGGAGCATGACAATGAAGATGGCTCTGTTAAAAACTACTAATAACAGATCGTCAGATTGCATGGGATTTACTGGTCCTAAACTCAATCTTTATTATACTGGAACAATTCTGGATGTTCAACAAGTAATTTAGGCCCCGTCCTCCTCTAGGTATTTAGGTGCCACTCTTCAATGATGGTAGCAGGATTAAGTGCAGAAATTTTTGGGAGGATCTGGGCATAGTTTAATTATGCTTCTGCTTTCCATGGAAGATACTCTCACTTGGAATACGGTGTTCAGTTCTGGAGCCCCCAACATAAGAAGGACATAGGCCTGTTGGAGTGGGGCCACGAAGATGATCAGAGGGCTGGAGCACCTGTCTTATGAAGACAGACTGAGAGAGTTGGGGTTCTTCAGCCTGGAGAAGAGGCGGCTTCGGGGACACCTTACAGCAGTCTTCCAGTACCTAAAGGCGGCCTACAAAAAAGATGGAGGGACTTTTTACAAGGGCATGTAGTGATAGGATGAGGGGTAATGGTTATAAACTGAAAGAGGGGAGATTTAGATTAGATCCCAGGAAGAAATTTTTCAGTGTAAGAATGGTGAGGCACTGGCCTAGGTTGCCCAGAGAAGTTGTGGATGCCCCACCCCTGAAGGTGTTCAAGGCCAGGTTGGATGGGGCTTTGAGCATTTGGTCTAGTAAGAGGTGTTCCTGCCCGTGGCAGGGGGGTTGAGACTAGATGATATTTAAGATCTCTTCCAATCCAAACCATTCCATGATTCTGATACTAGCACTACTTATTTCAGAAGGACAAAAGCAACTAAAAGTTATAAGAAGTTCTGATCTTTTGGTTTCAGACTTACAGAATAAAAGTACCTTGTTGTACTTGTATTTGCATATTTACTTCTTGAAATCATGAATTATCTTATGAACACTCAAGGTTTTGTTTCTATGTGCCACTGGAAATGCAGGAACCTCTAAAACAGAACACAGCAGTTAGTTAAGAACATGTCATAACGCTGAACAAGGACTAAATAAAGGAAATGAGGAATTGCATCTTCAATTGAAATTAATAAGGAGAGTTGGAATGTACAACAGTAATATGCATTTGAATTTAGCAAGGCCATTTGAAGACAACATTATAGAATCTTTTCTGAAGATGTATGTGGCCAAGACCTTGGTTTAATGTCTTATCTGAAAAGATGTTTATGGTAATTTGAATGCTAAAATGAAAACTGAAAGAGAGAAAGTGCTGTGTTTCTCATCATGCAACTGAATGTATAATGAATAAATGTATGAACTCCTTTTACGACAAGCACTTAACATGACTAATGCTTTGTTTTTTCTCAGATTCTTTTAATTTTCTCAAGGCCTACAGTATAGTCTTTTTATAAAAATAAGGCTACCGGAGAATTACTACCTGCATTACATGCTGTATTACTTACCTGCTTCTCTTTCACAGAAACAGCAGAGAAGTTCAAAGCGTGTGGTTACTGACGAAGAGTTTCTATTTGTAGGTTTGGACAGGCAGCAGTCATTTTTTTCTCTGTTCTGCAAACCATCATCAAGATTTTTCTGCCTGGATTGATGTTGTCTGTTACCACCACTTGTATAGGCAGGAGCAGGCAACTTGTGCTGTTAAAACCAAGCAAAACCTAAAAGATCTGACAAAACTAAAGAAATGACAGTATAATGTCAAATGCAGTTCAGTGCTGAGAAAGAAAAAGCAGCAGCACCAGAAAGAATAATCTGAAGTATCGTTAATTGCTGGTATAATTTAGAATTATGTAACACTAGGCAGAACTGGAAATGGGATATTTAAGTATTCTAGTTACTAGGCTAGTGTTAATTTTTCTACTTGCCTTATTTTAAAGGATATTGCTATCTACGTGAGTATTTACAGAATACAAGGCAATCAAATCTGTCAGTTCTACTATTCTGAGCCATTCATTGCTTATCGTGTCTGCATAGCTCATAGGGAGGCAATCTCTGTGACTTGGTGTCCTTGTCTGCAAAATGCTGATAGCAATGCTCACCCAAATTATAAGACAGTCATACTCGAAGAAAATAATTATATGCTAAGGGAAACTGCAAAGCCAATGTATTTTGATGGGCAATTCCTATGACATGCATATTTTTATCTCAAATAGAAGTTTACGTGCAGTAGTTGGTACAGTGGTTCCCTGTTCATCCACTCTATTCTATTTAAAAATTCCTTATTGTAAACAGAAATAGCACCCATCCAGCCAAAGACTCATGAACATTATATGTTCAGGAGCATCTCGGGATTAAAATGCATATGTAGCAGATAATTTAAGCACACCGAGAGCTGAGTCTCCTGCTGTCTCTCTGGCACACAGGGAAAACAACAAAAGGCAGGATTCCAGGTGTGACTGACTGAGCTTGGACTTCCTTCTGCTGGTTTGGCACCTTCTTAGCCAAATAAAATATATTTTGGCTCATCTATATATGTGAGAATCTGATTGGTTTTAACTCCAGTTGATAGTGCATCAGAGAGAAAAGAAGAGAGACTATTTATTTAGAAGGAATATAAGCAGAATTAAGAAATGTAAGAAAGAAGCAGCTGACCTATATTTCAGGGACTGGAACATGTCTGTAATGCAGATGAAAAGCCTATTTCAACTTCCCTTTAAATTGCACACCATCCAAATCTATTTGTCATGAAGCAGATACCTACTCATAGCTGAAAAAGTGCTTTGATATATTTTTTATGAATCCAGCTTCTCCAGTGCTAAGACAACTGATCACAACACAACCTTGCATTAATTATTGTACTTCTATATGATGTCCTACAAAAAGGTAAGCTGAAAAAAGAGGATGCATTCATCTTACAAAAAAAAAGCCAGGTTACAAAAGGTTTAAGGCAGAATTGTTGTTTTTTTTTTCTTTCATAATACTGCAAAGGAAAATCAAACAATTAAGAAAAAAAAGTTTAAAAGTGCCTTTTGAAAAAAGATTTTTTCTTGGTTTAAGTGAGATATTCAGTAAGAAGGAAAGAATTAATAATAAAAAAGAATAGGTGCCATTCAGAAAACAGTTGGAGCTCTTTATTTTTTTTCCCACCCTGGAAAACAATAAACAGTCAGTAATAATTCAAGCCAAGTAGTTTAATTTTTTAACCTGAAAATTTTATCTATTTTTATTTTTAATTTTTGTAGGAAATCAAATTATTAAAGGAGCTCATATTCTATACAAACAAAAAGAAAATAATTATCTTTAAAAATTAAGTTTTAACAGATATTTTAACTATTCAGCTCATATATTCATGTATTGTACAGATTGTAGAGATGCAAGAGTTTTTATTTCGTTTTTCTCTTTGGTACCTACAAAATGCTCATTCTTTCAGTCTGTGTTTGAATCATGATTATGTCTCACAACAATATCAATAAATTCCATCCACATTTTTTTCTTACAATTCCCTGTCTTTCTGCTGCTTTCTAACTAAACGAAAAGCTGGGACCTTACAGTTAGCCTCACAGAAGAAGACTAATACTGAAATTAATATGAGATATACTTATTGTCTGATGTCTGGTTATTATTCTTGTCTCCTTTTTGTACCTTATCTTAATGGTTTACTGAAATGACAGCTGAAGTTTGACCTTTTAATAAATATCAGTTCTTAGAGCTGTAGGATGTAAAATCCAGATACATGTGGTTTAGCAGTTCCCAATTAACTTTCAAGGGAGCATTATAATAGTATTCCAAATTAATTAGGTGAAAGACAATATAATGTGCTCAAACATTGTGAATAGTGTAAATACACCAGACAACATCTGTAATAATGTGAATATTTCTTAAAGAGAAGAGATCAGATGGTAAGTTTGCTAGGACTCCTGATGAGGACTTTTCTGCTTTGTTTTATATACACTTAGATGTTATTTCAGTAGAACATCTTCACTTCTGTTCTTCTCTGTGCACATACAGACAGCATGTTCTTCTCAGAACTCACGGTATCTGTTTCCTCAATGTGACTATGAAGTGTACTGTGTTGCCTGGATTCAAAAAGGATTAGCCATATAGTAGTCCCTTTTGAAATCCTTTAAAAAGCTTTTGAAGACTCCACGGTTTCTGCTTTGCATTATAGCTACTAATAAAGGAAAAATATGTTGACTGGGTCCAAGATACACACTTATCCAACTCTTGATCTCTAGGAGATTATTTCTTTCCAAGTTAATGCTTGTGTCCCGTAGCGCGAGTAAAACAAAGATTTTTGTTTATGTAATCCCTCACTCAGCTCTATTTCCATTACTTTCTGAGATGAAATCCTAGTTTAAAATTATTAATAGTAGACCAGAACTAAATGGTAGAGCTCTTCCACTCTTAGCTTGTCTTCTCAGTCGACATACAACATGAGACAGGAAACGCGTTTTTCAGTTTATGTAACTTTCTTCTACCTGCTGCACTGGAAAAATTCATGGCCCTTGTAGCCCAGGAGATCAGTGAATACACAGGGTAAATGTAAAGATAGTGTCTCTCAGATGACTACTTGTGCTTGAGCATTAAGCTGATAGGTCATAAGTGGGTGCTATGATCTGATCTCTGGTATGAGGGTGTCAGCTCAAGATTGCACTTCCCTTGATAAATGTGGGCTTTAGGACTTGCTCTTAAATGAGTGCCTTAAGAAAAGTAGGCATTAAATCTTCCATCTGTTTTCCATTCCACAGGTTGAGAATACCTCTGCTTATCCCAGCCAAACTGAGGATATTTTTAATATTTTCTAAATTATTTGTACTATCCTGCTTTTTGCACATATGCAGACAAAGAATATTATAAATGAAAAGTCCTATCTCCTTCCTGTTTCATCTCTGTATTTCCTGGGGCAAAAGAAAATCCTGGATATTAGGAGAAATTTCTTCAACAAAAGGGTTATCAAACATGAGAACAGGCTGCCCAGGGAAGCCGTGGAATTGTCATCCCCGTAGGTATTCAAAAGATGCATAGATGTGGTGCTGAGAGACATGGTTTAGTGGTGGTTTTGGCAGTGTTAGGTTGATGATTGGACTTAATGATCTTAAAGGTCTCTTCTAAGCTTGGTATTTCTGTGATTCTATGTTCCAAACACATGCTTTGCCTAGAAAACCATTTAGATTCATGTGCTTGGTTCAATATGTTCCACTACCACCAGCAGAAGTTTGCATATATTAAGAATGAAAATGGGACAGTGATTCTGGTACATCTTTGGAAAGTGTTTTAAGTTCAGTGGTTTGAGAAAGCAAAATAAATGAAAATAGGTTTGTACATTCAGAGTTATCTTTGCAAAGTGAAAGGGTTATAAGCATAGCTTCGTTCCAGCTTTTAACAGTTGAAACTTTATTGATTACAGTGGCATGATATCAGTGTACACCTGGAGTAGCTCAGCAATGTATTAGATGTAGATATCTTACATACTTACTGAAAGCTATAACTTACATTCATAGGCCAGTAGGTCTTTTAGTTATAACTAGCTCTGAACTCCTAATTTATTTCTCTGGAAAATAAGAAAAGATTTATCCAGGTTCTAACTTCATTTTTACCCAAGCTGAATTTAAGTATACAAATATCTTTCTGTGTTAACTATTTTAAAGTTCCTGCGTAAAAACTCACGTTGGTCTATGTGAAGGGAGAAATAGGACTGTGGCATGATGTCTTTAGACTATCCAGCTGTGGAACCAAGAATGCAAGTCATTGATTTTAAATGCTTTAATTTCTAAATTTATGCAAGTCATACGATAATTATGTGTGCACTGATGTAATGCAAAGGGGCACCCACCTGCATGGAGATATATTAATAATACTTTATAGTTGTAATAGAATTCATATCAAGGAAATACCATATTTGATTTTATGTATTTTCATGTTTTGTTGTTAATTTTTTAATTAAGATAAAAAGAAAAAAGTCTACTCCACGTGTCGTTGTAGTGTCATAATAGAGTACTTAAAGTGTAAGTAGCCTAATTCACTCTGTATGGTCCATCTTTGGCATACAGTTTCTTACTCAGCAATCCCTAAAAACAGTTCTATTGACTGAAACATGCTGGTTGGAGTGCTCTGGCTTTCTCAGCAAGGCAATGTATCACACTAATTAAGCCTCTGGGTCATCCTAATGTCAATGGTATTAGGTATTTGCTTAAAGCAAGAGAGTGTCTAAGTAATTTGCTGAACTGAGGCCTAAAAGAAGCAGGAGTCATAGAAATTACTCTATGTGATTGTGTCATTAAAGATAGCCCGCCACTGACTGTGCAAGAGTGAGATGAGTTAAGGCCATCCAATATGCTTCATATCTGAATGCTTTCATTTTCCTTTTGCATATGTGGAAACTAGATTTTTACATGCTTTTATAAAATGTCACGTGATGCAAGAAGTAAAAGGCAGAAATTCAACTGCCCTGAGAATTCCAGCTACCTGCAATATAATCCCATATTATAATCCTAATATTATCTCAATAATCACTGACAGCCTAGCTGTCAGTGTCTCTGGCAGCCTGGGCTTGCAGAACTGAATCTTTGTACAGTGCCAGCCATGTGCTCGTGATGATTAATGACACTTGTCCAATGCGTTAAATGCACTTGTCTTGTCTTCACACCTCAATGCACACCCAAAGCATAACATCAGTCATCAAAACCACTCAGGCTGCTATGCATTATTATTGTTTAATTAAACAATGTGGACAATTTCCAAGACTTCCAAGTATAAACATGGCCTGGTATCTAAACTCTGTTTAACCTTATGAAGAAAGTACAGATGTTGAGAGGGGAATGAAATTGAAATGTGAGGGAAAAAATTACGCAAATAGTAGTTCATTTGTTTTTGTTTTTTTCCTTCCAAATTTAGATTGACAAAATCATGAGCTAAGGGAACGGTCCACCAAGCACAGTTTTTTTCCTCCTTACCCCCCCAGCCATGATGAATGTGGGGAGACTGATTACAGAATTTATTTTAAAAAATCCATTTGCATCCTCTCCAGGGATATACAGAGGTCTAATTAATTGCTCTGCCATATCTGAGCCAGAAGCCCTCTTCAGCCACAGGGAAATTTTCCCAGTAATTTAGACAATCTTTAGCTTGAAACTATTTGCTGGAAAAGCTCTGTGGAACTGTTACTGTGTTAAGTAAAAACCACTCTGTTAATAGCACCAGCACAACACCTTTGAAGCTTTGTGACTTAACCAACACCTGTAGTTTATGCTGTCCTTTATAAAGGGAGGCAAGTTTACTTCTTTAATATTTTGAGGTAGTGTAATAGAAAAGACTAGATCACTTCCTTTTGCTAATACTTTGCGGTGATGGTAGGATTTCAGAAAGTGTCTTTTTGACTCAAAAGAAATCAAAGTTATGGCAGAATGGAGAGCTTTTGAAAAGCCTACTCAAAACTAGTAAAACTACTTTATTTTCTATTCTCCGAGCCACTCATATGCTTAGCCGCACTGCTCTGTGTTTTTCAGAGGATGCCTATAAAACTCAAGTCCGAATTGATGACAAACCAGCCTATTTGGACATTCTAGACACTGCTGGACAGGTGAGTAGTTTCCCAATGTGAGCCATTCAATCAGAGATAAAGCCAAAGATTTTTAACCTCAGATATATGGGTCACAGAGCTAGAAGCAAGCTTTCCTGTTCAAACATAAAGGGAGCAGTGGTAGAATAACAACGAGGAATTAACAAAGGAGAAGATTAAAGGAGTGCTTCAGTGGTATAGTATAACTTCAAAATCTGACCAGAAGAGATAGACAAATTTGATTGAGTAGATGATAAAAAGCTGTTTGTTTCTTTTTCTCTTGTATGCAGAAACATCTATCCCAATCATGGAATGAATAAATGGATGTTGTTGGTTTGTCTTACACATTTATCATTCCTGCTTTTCTATATGCTATAGGAATCTTCTGATCTAGTTGCAGATCAAGTATTTTGTTGTCATTCTTCTCCCTACATTATATTTCAACATCAAATGCTCACCCATAAGGAAAACATCTTAATGCCAAAAGTAATTCACAGCGTACATATAACATATACATGCATGTATGAGTATCAGTTGGGGAATTAAGTTTCACATACAGTAAGGCAAAAGGAGGAGTTAAATGCAAGAATTTCTTCTACCTGACTCAGTTCATCCCCTTTCCATCTCAAAATATTTTTATTGTTTAATCAAAATGTTGCAGCTGGTTGATCTTTTCCTGAAGTATGCATCAGGTTCTGGTTGAAGGCTCTGATAGTTTCATGAGTTACCATAGTATATGTGCACCTTGCACAAGATCAACAAGGACGGTAGATCCTTAAAACAAACAAACAAAAACAGATTTAGGAAGTTTAAGCCTGGAAATCTTGATCTCAGCTTCCCAAGCATCTGAATGCACCTTAGCTAGGTACTGCAAATGGTGGGAAAGACAGTCTGCTGCCAGGAATTAGAATGGTGTCAAGTTACACAACTTGAATGCAGTTCAGGGGGATTGTGGCATGAGTTTTGGATGTGAATGAAATGTAGGACAATTTCAAAGTGAACTCAACCCAGTTTCAGAAATGAAAAAATGCCCCGAATTATTCTTCCTTGACCCAAAATTATACAGTCACAGCAGTTAACCAGTGACTTAGTGCTGAGTCTCCTGTGAAAGTGTTTCATTCTCCAGAAAATTTAAGCTAAATTTCAAGGCAAATATCCAAACCTGTGCATTTAATTGACCTAGAATTTGTTATTATAACAGGCTCGAGAAGTTCCTTATGCATAATAGTCTCACCATAGCTTCAGCAATGATTTGGCTGGGGGAAGGAACACCATAGTTGCTACTCAATACATCTGAAAATATCTGTACTTCTGTTGGAGAAGAGGAAGCAACATCTTTGCTCACTCAGGAATTCTGAGCCTAGGAATTCATCCTTGTGTTGTCATTAGTACACAATCACTAGGTGAATTATATCTCCAGCTGTTTAGTCTCGTAAGGCTTTAGAGTTAGGGACCACCTGTCTTATCCTCTAATATTGTTCACTGTCTACATCTACTGCATTCTACTCCTAAATTCACTTTAGTCCTATTTTATAGATTTAAAATGCTAGAAAGTGAAATACTTTCTTACCCAGATCTGAAGAGAAATGCTAAATCACAGTTTATGTGTCCAGCTTTTTGCTAATGGAAAGAGAAGCAAAATGTTATACAGGATTTCTTCATTTTCACAGGTGTGCTACTAATTTGCTGTGGAGGCTCTGAGACAGTACAGGATTTAAACTCTGCAAACTATGGAAGAGGGCATAGTAGGTAGACAGCTCTTTGCATTGCACTCCCACTTACAGATCTGTGCAGAGATGAGCTACCTGATCCTAAATTTGAATCAGTAATGCAAATATTATTTATACAAAGGAAATAAAGTAGCTTAAAATCAAAGCAATGACTGGATGATGAATGAACTAAGAATGTGTGCTTTTATTTTGAGTTGGAGGCAATATGTTGTAAAAACCAAGAGGAATAATATCTTCTTCTTTAATTTTATTTTCCATGTGTTTTGCTACTAGAAACATAAATGTTTGTGTTGCTGATAAATATATGATAAATCAGATATTGAGTTTCCTTCTTTTCCTAAGCTCCCATCACCATCAAAGCCTCTTTTATTTTTAATTCAAACAAATATTTTTAAATTATATTTAATTCTCTGTCAGCTTCTTTTAAAATGAAGAAAAAAACCCCGAAACTAGACTGCAATTTTCAGTCCCTTTAAAATTTTTTATTGGATTCAGGAAAAAGGAAAAAATATCCCCATGCACTGGCCTTCTAAGGAGCTGAAAATATGATGTCTTCCAATTTAAACAAAGCTCATCTTTTGCCAGTCATGTTCACTTAGGAAAAATTTGCCACAGACCTATATAAATTTTACATAATTTTTGATCATTTAACGGGGGGCAGTTAGTACCAATATTATGAATTTTAACACAACTGACAGCTGTAAGTATGAAAAGAAATCAGAATAATAAAAACAGTGAAAGCTGGTGAGAACAATAGTAAAGAAAGACTGAAGAATTTTAAGTTTTGTTTCAAGAAGGGACAAAATTACCAATTATATTAGAGCTCCATGGCATGTAATGCCCACATAATGAAATGTGTGCAGAGATTTTAGAGCAAGCAGAGAGCTGTGGCAGTAGCACCACACTCTGCAGATGCATCATCCCCACACATTGCATAGCCTGGACATAGCTATTCTACCTCAAGATCCGTATTGAACTAATATAAGAAAATGTTTGCTTTAAATTTTCCTGTTCTTCCAGTGCAGACTGTCATCACTGAAACATGTCTCACTGTCTCTGTTGCGAAGCTCTTCCCACCTTCCTACACCCCTCAAACTCTCTATTTTAGGTATCCTAAATTTAGCCGTTTGTCTTTGCAGATGTCTTTGAATTTGCTGCTTTTCTATCCACAGTACACACCTCCAAAACAAATCAAGACCTGACCTAACTCCGACTGAAGTCAACAGCTACAATAGCTTCCTTCCTCACAGAGGGCTTAATGATACTCTCACTGGAGTTCAAAATTAAATCTTACTGTGACTGTGGTGACTCAGGGTGAAAATCCAGACTACGCAGTTACACTGGTGATAGTGCGCTCTGATGGTACCTCACTGAACGTCATGTTAAAGCAGAGATGATGCTACAGCTGCTAAATCATGTAGTGGAAATCTCTTTTCTCTCTGGGTGTCCTTGCACTCATAAATACTTCATTGTCAGCTTTGGATAATGACTTTAATCACTTCAGAATATCAAGGAACTAAAATTGTAATTCTTCCCTATTTGGGAAATAAAAGATCTTAACAGAGAAATCAGCTGAGTTTAATGTATTTTGCTGCTTTAGAGCTTCTTTCCGTGCTGTACCTATGCATTAATGAACACTTCAAAGCTGACCAAATATTGTGATTTATTAATAATTAATGTGGTTCTTTATAACCAAGTCCAGAATTAAAAATCCACATTTGATTTAATAGCTGAAACTGGATTAAAATCTTTGATATTTTAACTGATAGATTGTCACAGTTTGCCCTCAGCCGGCACAAAGAACCACGTGGCCATTCACCCAACCCCTCACAACACGAGGGAAAATTGGAATACAAAGGCAAAACTCATGGGTTGAGATAAAGGCAGTTTAACAGAACAGCAAAGGAAAACAGGCAAGCAACAACAATAACACTGATGGAGGAGTGTACAAACAGGGTTACCATAGTGCATCACATGGTGTGGAATATTTGTGCTGTGCCAGATATTAACCCTGTCCCTCCTGGAACCAGGACACAGATACAGTCTGGAACACCATAAACATGGATGGTGCCTCAGAAATATGTTTTTGGTTCTCAACTTAATGAAGTTAAAAAACATTCCAAGTCAAAACCAGAAACATAAATAAACTGTTAGAATTGCTCATCTAGTTATTGATCTTCCTCTTTTCATGCGTATACATAGACACTATTAAGTATTACAGATTGCTCCTCTCAGGAAGCAGACTGATGTTCTATGAACCCTGGATACATATATTCTACGTCACGAATTGTCCTCCAATGCTCTTCCAATATCATTTTCCCACCGGTGATACAATCAGAGGCACATTCTCTAATGTATGTAGTGTAAGTAGTAACACTTCACTGAGCTCTCTACCACTGCTTTTCACCACCTGCTACACCTGCCAGCAGGGTAGCCTGTCTTTGCTCACCACAATCAACTTCAGACAGAATAAGGTTATGTTTACCTCGGAGAGTTTCGAGAGCAGATATTGCTGATGTAGCTGCCAGTACCTGAATTGTCATAAACAGCACTTACTTGAGCAGTTCGGACCACAAGGCTTAAAAACATGGCATGCAGCGAGAAGGAAAGGAACAAAAAAATTGATGTTGGTTTTCTTTTTTAATGGCACAGCTGAATCTACAAGACGTGTCCTTAGCTTCAGTTTGCTGCCAGAAGAAACTGTCAATGATACCTTTAGCTCTTCTTTGACTAGTTCTCTTCTTAAACTAAAAGTTTTCTTTTTGCATCTACATTTTAGTTAAAACAACATAATTCTTGAGTCCCTTTAAACTCATCCATGTGCCTCTCTCTGTCCCTTAAAGTTGGGAGAGGTATTGGGGGGGAGGTAATTCTGGGGTTTCCCTTTTCTTATCCAATGTGTCATAAACCTCACCTGCTTTTACACAGACTTGATTTAAACTGGTGTAAACTCTTTGACTTCCAGGAAACTCATGGGTGTAAATGGAAAGACATTCAGACCTCAAGTCCTTTATTCTATGTTCAGTTCCCTTCACAATTATTCTCAGAGACTGACAACCCCCAGCTGCTCCAACCATGCACAAAAAGCCTCCACACAGAGTTATAGAAGCCTTCTGTTCGCTCATTTACGCTTTCTCACTCTCTCTTCTAACTTAAAAATATGGTGCTACTCCTGGAGCTCAGTTTGAATGCTCCTCATGGAGCATAACACAGCAGTTATCTCTCCTGCTGTATTCATAAACTGTTGACTGACACATGAGCTTTTATTCTCGCCACAGCTTTCCTCACGATGACACATAACCCAACCTTCCCATTTAGACCTCTCATGGAACATTAAAAGAGCATCAGACAGCATTCCCATTACTGAAAAACAATCTGAGATGATCCCATGTAGAAAAGGTAAAGTTGTTCTCAGACATGAAGCAGGCAAATATGTGGAAAAATGGATTTCTGTACCTGTCAGTGAGACAGTACATTGCAAGATTATTGCACCAATTTTTGCTTGTTAAAACGTGAGCTTTTTATGATAAACTTGGTGCAACAGTGTATTTCCCAGGTGTGAGTCAGAGACTTGAAAAATTGGCCTTAAAATGTGATGGCATGCCATTTCAGGGAGATTTTCCTTTGTCTGGAGCTGTGTGCACATGAATTCATTTCCAGGCAGACACTTTTCAACTTGACAACAACAGTGTGCTCTGTAGTGAAATCCATCTCTGAAATTGCTAGCAAATCACAGGACATGTTTATCCTGCCAACCTCCAGGACTATGATTTTTGCCCCCTGCTTCAGGCTTTGAAGAAGAACAATATTAGTCCCAAGAGCCCTTCAGGTAAACACACTTTCTCAGACTAAACACTATAGTCTGATTATCCGCTCAGGCTGTTATCTGGTATCCTTTTACTTATTATCTAAACACACTGTTCTAATCCTGAATCAATGGAAGTCGAATATCAAACTACACTACTGCAGCTTATCTCAAGGAAATGCAAAATGCCTTTTTGGCAGTAATTATATTTTAATGGGCCTTTACAGCGTGTTCTTTTAAGAGGAAAATAATTTTAGTGCACTTTTCTGCTAGGTACTGTAGTGAGTAAATGAAATCCATTTTATTTTTAAAGAGTAGTGGCATTGAACTAAGTAGCAACCATTAACACAGTGTATTAGGTGAAGAACATTAATTTTATTTTCTGTATGTGCTGTTGTTTCACAAGCTGATGAAGACATGCTTAGAAAGTCAAACTGTAGCATTGAAAATTTGGTGGATTCTCAAGACAAGCAGGTCTGTACTTTCTAAAGGCAACTGAAATGTCTGCCATGACCAACTCATTCTATTTGGGAATGGACAGATTTCGAAGAAACATTTATTTGGCACAGATGTGGAGTGAAAAAGCAGTTCCAGAAAATCATAGATGAAATTGCGTACTTGACTCCAATTTTCTTCAAATTATGGCAAAATAATATTTGGCTTCAGTGGAAATACATCTAGGCATATGCTGTCAAAATTAGCATATTAGTTTAGTAAAAACAGGCAACTAAAAACTAAGATTCCAAACTTCCTTTCCCATCGCTATCAATGAATGAATCATGGTGCAATAAAGGATGAATCAGTTTGTATTTCTATATCTGCATTTATCATTCTGACAAACAGGTGCAATAAGATGTTGTAGGGAGCAGGCACTTCGGGTGAACATCAGGGTTTATTGAGTCTAGCAATGCTGATCTCCTGCCCCTCGCTATCATTCTGCTTCAGTAAGGTAATGTTAGTGGTTCCATATTGCAGGTGGAGGAATACTTGTTTGAGTGTTGTCTGTTCTTTTTCAATAAATTATTCTTTTCTCTTTTGAACTGTTTTCTCTCTTGCTGTTCTTTGTCTACCTTTAACTAAGAAATTCCAAAAATAGACAAATATACAGTGATACTGATGAATGATTTATGACTTTTAAAAATAAAATAAGAACATTCAAAAGAAGAAAATGCTTTATTACAATTTCTGGTTAAATTATCAAAATACTTTGTTCTTCTCTCCAGATCTTTCCTTGTAATATTTCCTTGTTTGTTTGGTTCGTTGGTTGGGGGTTTTTTTGTGTTCTACTGTACATTGTCTGGAAAACACCTATATAAACACATTCCATATGACTAAACTTCATGCTGGTCCTCCATAAGAATGTGATTATTTAAATTTACCTTTTCTTCTAACATTACAAAATATATTGTATACTTTTTCTTTCCACTATTGAATGTCACTCTTTGAAGTTACTTCCAGAAGACATTGGACATGCTCCACGTGCGTCCTGATTTCTTTATATACATGTGGCTGTCCTAGATAAGCTCACTAGGAATTGCATCTTACAGAGGTTTGTCTATCAAAAGCTACTTGTTACCAAGCAGCTCTACACAGACCAGGGACTCCAGTGGACAGAAAACTGTTTTCTACCTGTATCAACTTTCACAAAGTTCACATCAAAAAAGTATTTGCAGGACTGAAAACTTGGCTTGCATGCTGAGAAAACTAGTATTTATAACAGCACTGCCTGGTGTCGCTTAACAATAACAAATGACCAAGAAAAGGGTCTTTTGCAGAACAGGGTGTTAATGCTTCTCAGGAAAAGTGGGTTGTCCTAAAGAACTGCAATTAAACAAAACTTATTTGTCTTTTATGCTATTCTGTAGCTACTGAATACTCTACCAATACATTGAATGGTGGTGTCTCCATGCGAAAACAGAAGAAGAGAGCAAAAAATTATGTACTCTTATCTGAATCATCCAACCCTTTGAATTGCAAAACTCCGTGAGATATTTGGCAAGAAGAGGCTTTCTAAAGATGTTATTTTTGTTTCACAGTGGCAGGCGGGGACTGGAAAAGCCTAAAAACAACAGACATCTTTCACAGCTGAAGTTCCAATAGTTTTGTCCAGGAAACAGGAATTGACATCTGCCCCCCACCAATATAAAAAATAAACAGAAAAAGTAAGCCTTAGTACATTTTGAACTTCATTGTTTTTCACCTCTCCTTTATAGTGAGGAATGTTAATGCATCTATCCAGATATTTAAAAGAGGAAATAAAGAGTAAAATAGAAATTAAAGAAAATAATTTGTGAAAATATGGAACATTTTCTGTTCACTTTTTTAAACTGGATATATTTCATATATATTTTTTTCTTACTTCATAGGAGAAAGCTTGCATAGCTTGCACTGATTTTTGTGCCTGTTTTTATTTTATGTCTAATAGTGTAGGAGAATAAATTGTTGCCACGGGAGTTCCATGTCATTATCAGATCAGCAGGATGATGTGCAGCAAACCATGCTAGGGGCTAACCTTTTCCTTTAAAAAGACAAAACCCAAAAGTTTAGCAATAGCTGTGTCGGTTCTACCTGTATAAGAAATCAGATTTTCTCGTACCTACAGTGGGGTACCTGTCTAACACGTTGAAGCAAGCTGAAGAAATCAAACTCCACTCACTTTTGGAATTGCAGATGAGTTGTGCCCTTATGCTGGGCAATCTTGGCATATCTAAGAAGCTACTCAGCATTTTTCAGGATCTATTGATCTAACCTAGATACCTCATGACTTACAGTTTTGGAGCTCTCTCTTTGTCCTCACAGCTTTTTTCTAAAAAACCGAAAACCATACCCCCATTTTGTAGGCAGACACAGAAGCTATGGATGTGAAAAAGGGTGTCATTTCTCCCACCAGAGGTTAATTAACTTCAATTAAACTATTCCTTTTTTACTTTAAGGCCTAGATATCGTAGCAATGTATCTGGATGAAATCTTCAGTGTATGTTGGATGTATGAAGATCATACATTCATGTATGATGATCAGCTCCTTAAAAAGTTTGATATTTGTTTGAATTGTTAGAGAAGAATTGGTCCCACTGAACATTTCTTAGTGTGGGAGAGCTGCATTTCATGTAAAGGTGCTTTAAAGTCATTTTGTGAACCGTTCACAGTTGAGGTGACACACATTCCTGCTGTTTCAGCTAAGGCTCTGTTCCCACAAGACCCCAGGAAGTCATTGAGAGAGGTGTTGCAGGAGTGTATATATAAATGCCAATCCAGTGACCATCATTATGCATGTAATGCTACCCAGTCATCCCACTTGCACCAGAAACATTTGTGCAAGCGCAAAGAAAAAAGAACGGTGGGATCTCATTCGTGCTCGAAGACCCAGGGATATGACAACTCAGTCCTTTTGTGTCACAGTCATACCAAATTTTAATATTGCAAGCAATACAAAATCAATGCATCTATAACATACCTATTTTGCATTTGCATTGGTCATGATTTAAGTAGTCCCCACAAAGCACATCCCTCAGATAAACACTGAGCTAAATTTCAGTGGCAGAGATGAGCACACAATTGATTTAATACTACAAAATTCTGAAACAGCCACTCTGCAAATTGTTGCTATCTTCCCCCCTCCCCTTTTCAGGTTCTTAGCTCAAATTATAGCTCTGGTAATGAGTAGGGCACAGGGGAGGGGAGAGAAATACCTACATTGTGGAATTTTTAAGGTAAGCACACTTATTATGGGTGTCATCATGAGAGGAAAATATATGCAAGCCAGAACATCATTTGCAGTCATTTATCAGAACAATGAGGTGTCTGACTCCATAGCCTCCTGCTTCACTTCTGCAAGGCTGCACAAGCCTCACTGGGGAAGGTAGCAACTCTGCAATCCCCATGTAAGCTGACAATAGCTTATTTGAATCCCTGGCGAGCCCTCGCTTGCAGCTGCAGTCATTACCTCTTCACTAGTGAGTTCTTGTCTCTTTTTTTCCCCTCTGCTGTTTACTAAAATGTAATTACTGAACTATTAATTCTTTCCCTTTACCATTTATGATGCATTTGTGATAAAAGGTGAAAATTGGCTTTATTGTTTCTTGCATACCAATGAGGATGGGGGAAAAAGTATTATACAGTGCACCATAAACCAAATGCAGTTGGGGGTTTTAGAGGTAGTTAACAATGAAAACTGCTTCAGTGATTGCATTTAGGAGAAAATTGCTAAGGTGCTTATCCTTAAGAGAGAACCATTAGCATTAACATGAAAGAAAAAGGCAGTTCTCTGAGTTACAGAGTGTAACACTGATGCATTTTTACTGGCATTGTGGAGAATTGATATGGTGATTTCATCCATATTTTGGGGTGAATGAAAAGTGGATATCATCTCCCAGGCGATGGACTGCATATTTTCATTACTGCATATGACAAACCATCTTTGGAAGAGCAGGGTTAATAAAGATAACAAAAGCACAATTGCAGCAAACTGGCTAATATGTTATCCCCTGAAGGCAGGTGGGCAATTAGAATGGCAACATCAGTGCAGAGAAGCTAGTTCTGGAGGGAGGGTCTGATTGCCATTGCAGGTTATTTAGCAGTTCCTTAGTGAGAAAGAAGGGTCACTGTGTGATGTTATTTTTTGAAGTCCTGAGTTATTTTATTGAAAGCTCTCATGGGTCTTGTTTTCCTTATTTATTTTTTCTTTACTTATTTTTTTTTACCAGGCTGGTATGGTTCAATCTTACTTTATAAGCCAACCATGCTGCAGAACGGTATGTGAATACACAATAGTGAATACAGAATGGCAAATGCATACAGAAATGGCATGTTCTGCAGTTAGTGAATGGGGCAGTGCAACAGGGATCCAGTGCAACAGGGATCCATCAGTGCTCAAAGTGTGAATGAACATCTACACTTGCCTTTCATGAGAGTTAATCCTGCACAGTCTGTGACTGTGAGCAATACCAGATCTTGTGGGAAGAAGTATCACAGCTGACAAGAGAAGGGGAACCTGACTATCTAAACATACATCCGAAATGACATAAATTCACAAGTGATGAAAACAGATTATGTCCACTAGTTATTTAAAGAAGTCACTAATCAAACCAACTTCACAAACTGGTGACTTTCAGAAAAGGTGAAAATTTAGACATACTAGTTCAAACTCTCAAACTTACCTGAATGAAGATGAGACTAATGTCCTTATGAATTAATCTGATACAGTATCTCAGATTAAGAGACCAAAGTCTTTATTTTTAATTAATTCATACTTTACATTCAGGACTTTAGAGGTTCATAAAGTCTCTCCACTAGTCAGAGATTAAAGATATATTAACCAGTGTGAAGGAATCCATCTCTTTTCATGTAAATACATTAGTCTTCAGAAAGAACCCTGGACTAAGGTCTAGTGTAATACCAACTCCTGCCTGGGACTGAAGACCTGTTTCTAGAGGCAGCAGGCTAATGCTGAAGAACGTAAGTGTGGGAGAAGGGCAGGAGAGGGAAACTGTTTCAGAAAGTTTTTGGCCAAAATTTTGTGAAGCTTAGGGATGTAAGACTATGCTTGCATTTCGTGTTCACTGTGAATCTAATCATGTTTCCTAAATTGCCAATCATCCATTCAGTGGGGTCACACAGCTTGGACCATGCTGCCCATAGGCAAAGTCTTGGGGTGCTTCCTGTCATTCAGTATACCTAGGTGAGCTTATCTCCTCGATTTCCAGAGTGTACACTGACTCCCAGGAAACCCTGGAAATCAGCAGGTACAAAGTAATGCTGCTATTTGTCACAAAAGTAAAAATCATACCTGTGTCTTCCAGCAAAGATCACCTGTCATGAATATTCTCTTTCTTTCTGCCTGTTTCCCTTTCCAGGTTAATAAATTAGCTTAAATGGGGGCAGGATTAGCCAGATAAATAGGCACTGATTTCAGCAGTGTTGATACTGTTGCTGCTGGTTGTCTTCAAAATTAGGGATTAATTTCAGTATCTATCTCAGCTTTTTACTTGTACATTCCCAGAGTTAAGAAAAGGCTCACAATTTTGTACAACGTGGAGTTCATATTACTGCCTTGGAAGGTTGTCACATTAAGTTCAGAAAGACATTAGTCTGCTAGGGACATGGACTGCATCTTTTATGTTATCTTTATACTGTTCCCATCATCAGTGAAGTCCATTTTGTCCCTAGTACAAATTCACAGAAGGAAAAGGATATTGCTGTTTTATAAGAGAGGCAAGGATTCCTTCCTGTAATTATAAGGCGTGAGACACTGACTGATCATTAATCAAGTGACTGATTATAATAATAATCCACTTCCACTGCAGGTTTGTGGGCTAATTCTCATTTATACTAATCCCATTTTGAACTGCTCCTGGATCATTACTAGACCAGGCAAAAAGGGTCATGAGAGACAGGTTTGATGTACAACTAGAACCCTGTAGACACGATGCAGAGAAGAATCAGTCGCTGTCCTCCAATATTTAAGCCAGAGCCCCTGCATTTTCTTTGGTCTGTGTCTGAGCTTTTATTCAGCTCCCTTCCTTCCTCTCAGTGATGTGGCAGATGGTTTAGGCTGGCACAGGTGGCTGAGTACCACCTGCTATAAATTTCTCTGTATCTTTTGCTCTATAACTCCTTGTGTTGCTGCTGTTTGCAAAGGATGACTGGAAATAGGAGGGAAGCAAGAAGATAGCGTAAAGTGATGCTGATATTGTTCAGTGCTTTCTTGTTTTCTGCTGTGTTGTTGCTGGGAGCCTATAGTTGGTGCATGCTGGAATCCTGTGAGCAGAGGCAGCTGTTTTGGAACTTTGACTTTTGTGATGGAAAAAGTGTATTTGTTTATTATCATAGAATCATAGAATGGTTAGAGTTGGAAGGGACCTTAAAGATCATCAAGTTCCAACCCCCTGCCATGGGCAGGGACACCTCTCACTAGACCTGGTTGCTCAAAGCCCCATCCAGCCTGGCCTTAGACACTTCCAGAGATGGGGCCTCCACAACTTCCCTGGGTAATCTGTTCCAGTGCCTCACCACCCTCACAGTAAAGAACTTCTTCCTAATATCTAATCTAAATCTCCCCTCTTCCAATTTAAAACCATTACCCCTTGTCCTATCACTAGACTTCCTGACAAAGAGTCCCTCTCCAGCTCTCCTGTAGGCCCCCTTCAGATACTGAAAGGCTGCTATCAGGTCTCCCCGGAGCCTTCTCTTCTCCAGGCTGAACAGCCCCAGCTCTCTCAGCCTATCCTCATAGGAGAGGTGCTCCATCCCTCTAATCATCTTAGTGGCCCTTCGCTGGACCTGTTCCAACAGTTCCATGTCCTTTCTATGTTGAGGACTCCAGAGCTGGACACAGTACTCCAGGTGGGGTCTCACAAGCGCAGAGTAGAGGGGGAGAATCACCTCCCGTGCCCTGCTGGCCACGCTTCTTTTGATGCAACCCAGGATACGGTTGGCTTTCTGGGCTGCCAGCGCGCACTGCCGGCTCATGTTGAGCTTCTCATCCATGAGCACTCCCAAGTCCTTCTCCTCAGGGCTGCTCTCCAGCCATTCTCTGCCCAGCCTGTATTTATGCCTGGGATTGCCACGTCCCAGGTGTAGGACTCTGCACTTGGCTTGGTTGAACTTCATGCCATTTGCATTAGCCCACCTCTCAAGCCTGTCCAGGTCCCTCTGGATGGCATCCCTTCCCTCCAGTGTGTCAACCGCGCCACCGAGCTTGGTGTCATCGGCAAACTTGCTGAGGGTGCACTCGATCCCACTGTCCATGTCTCCAACAAAGATGTTAAATAGCACTGGTCCCAGTACTGACCCTTGCGGGACACCACTCGTCACTGGCCGCCACGTGGACATTGACCCATTAACCACAACCCTTTGAGTGCGGCCATCCAGCCAGTTCCTTATCCACCGAGTGGTCCATTCATCGAACCCGTGACTCTCCAATTTGGAGACTAGGATGTCATGCGGGACAGTGTCAAATGCTTTGCTTAAGTCCAGGTAGATGACGTCCGTTGCTCTGCCTTTGTCCACCAAGTTCGTGGCAGTATCGTAGAAGGCCATCAGGTTTGTCAGGCAGGATTTGCCCTTGGTGAAGCCATGTTGGCTGTCTCCAATCACCTCCTTATTTTCCATGCGCCTTAGCAGAGATTCCAGGAGGATCTGCTCCATGGTCTTGCCAGGCACAGAGGTGAGACTGACTGGCCTATAGTTTCCTGGGTCCTCTTTTTTTCCTTTTTTGAATATCGGGGTTATGTTCCTCTTTTTCCAATCCACAGGAATTTCACCAGACTGCCACCAGACTTATCTCCTACTGTAACTTGGCCCATGCTGAGGAATAACATTTCCCACAGCTTAGTGCCATGAAGGGAAAAAATCCTCTATTTATTGTCTTTAGGCACTAGAAGTTATACCTTCTTGACCTTTGGACCCTGTTGGAAATAAAACCACCTTGTAGAAACTAGATGAAAAGTTTAAAATGAAAGGGAGGACAAGCCTTATCATTCAAAAGCATAAAGACTGTGCTGAGGCTGTGGCTGATATTGTGGATCTTGAAGGCTGGGACTGATATTTAGTCTCTGTTGAGGTAGTGAGAGAAGTATGAAGGAAAGTCATTCCTAGTATCCTAAATGCTTCTGTGACAATGGGTCGAATCACCTCTGGAGTCGATCACGTCTCTCACCTGACTGTGGAGACAGTTGAAGACTAATGTAGAATAAGTGACTACCCCTTCAATAGCAGGAACCAGATGAAACAAGTGCCATCTTTTGTATCTAGATTAGTAGAAGTATTAGGGTGGTTATAAGATATAATACCCACCCAACTTCTTATCTCGATGCTTTCTTATTTGAAATGTAACTACTGCAAGGTTCATGCTGCTTGCTTTTACAAGTAAGGTTTTAAAAGCTACTTGCTC
This sequence comes from Chionis minor, assembly GCA_013398295.1. NCBI lineage: Eukaryota > Metazoa > Chordata > Aves > Charadriiformes > Chionidae > Chionis > Chionis minor. The sequence continues at coordinate 136,802 of VZSF01003409.1, forward strand.
TACAAAACACCCTCCCCTCCAAAAAAAAAAAAAAAAAAACCAAAAAAAGACAACCAAGAAACCCCATAAAAAATTAGTGAAAACCAAGTAATTATCACAGAGCTTCTCACCAGTATACTTTCCTTAGCTCCTTTCAGAAGCTGAAAGACAAGCAAAGCACGCTTTATGACAAGCAGTGCCAGGTGAATGTTATGTAACCCCAGTGAAGTCAACTGTTACGTTTATGTGTGTAAGAGAATTTATTAGCAGAAAGATGTGGGAGGGTTGCACTTTGGTTTTAAAAATCATTTTCTGATAAAGAATAATCTTTGGCCATACTAGCAAAAGCTTTCCTGAGACAGAAGGAATTCTCAACTTTTTTGTAACCAAAAATTCTGATTTTTTATTTTGTGCATGCATTTTTGCATATTTCTTTTATGTTGTATGGTCTTTACTTTTGATTTTCTTGCTCACTCTTTGAAAGATTCTGCCCCCCCACCCCCGACTCCCTCCTGAGTTTCCTGTGTCCTTTCTGTTCATTTTACCCTTGTTTGTTCATTGTCACAGTTCAACAATACCCTGCCTGTTTCTAAGAACATACCCCTTCCTCCCCCAGTGTTCATGATAAATGTAAAAAAACCCTTCAGAATAAGAATGACCCCTGTGGTAATCAGGGAGACAGCTTTGATTAAGAACATCTGTTAGCAGATTCTCGGTTCTAAAGTGAAGCAGAACATAAGACAAGAAGATATGGAAAGTGGCATTTCTCAAACTGTGAGGCTGGCCTCCCTGGGGAGACTCTGACCTCTTCCAGAGATACAAGCCAAGATCACAAAAGAAGAATAGACATAAAAATGTGTGGAGTGTGTGTGTAGTTTGAAAAACATAACACCTTTGTTTCTGAGTTGCTGCATCTTAAATTTCTAAGCACTACACTTCTGAGGGGTGTGGAGAAGGACAGCACTTCTAAGCCTTGCACGGTGTTTACTCCTCAAACACATCACCATACAATGAAAAAGAAGGGACAGATATGGTGACCCCCTGCTCATTGCCTCTGTCCTTTTTTTTTCTTAGTTCTTGTCTTTCCTGCCTTTTTCTCTTGTCCTTTTGGGGCTGACAAGGTTATCTATTAGCAACGTGTAATACAGGTATCCAGGAGAACTGGCTTCAGTTTTGAGTTCTGCTGCTGGTGTAAAATGGTAGTGTGGAAGAGGTTGCTTTTTAAAAATTTCTTTTCTGAGTTGAATAAAAGCTTTTCCAGCCTAGCATTCTTTCTCCAGCATTGTTTGGGAAGAAATACTTAGGAAACAGTAAAGAACCAGGCTTGGCTTCTGTGAACTTTGTGATACACCTTCCTAGATTCTTTCAGTCAACAAGGTAGGGTTCTCGTGAGCTGAACATTAGATCTAGACTGTTATGTTTGATAGCAACCCGTAAATTAATCCTTCATAAGGATCTAGGTATCCTAGTGTAGTATATCTGAGTTTGCAGCTCAATGCCTTTGTTTCCCCTTCTGGAGACATTAGGATACTGATCTTATTTGGAAAGGATTCTAATCTCTAATGAAAAAAAAGAAAACATACAAGTTCTGTTTATATTTCTATGACAACAATATGAATTTTAAAACTAATGAAAATATTGCTCTTTATGAAAAGCCTTCTCTTGCTCATTATAAAAAGTGGGATAAAAGAGCATAATTCAAGATGACAGAGTAAACAGAGGTTAGTATTTTCTTCTTTACTAAGTTGTTCTAAAAGCTAATAGAAAAAGAAAGCATATACAGAAGGATGAAATGTGGAAACAGGAACAGTGCCTCAAAGATAAGTATGGAGGTGTTTCTTGGGCATGAATGGTTTGGATTGTGAAACCCAAAGTGTTGATAGAGTTGAAATTTTGGAGAGATGTAAAAGGCAATGGGGTTTCTACAGGTATACTGGCAATTAAATGAAGATCAGGAAAAATGTGGGGCTGCTGCTGAAATGAGTGAGTGACCTAACTGTGAGGAACATGAAAGGACTAACACACAGGACTTTCTCTATCCAGCCTTTATAGGCAAGCTGTGCTCTTATACCTCCCAGGTCTTTATGACTCACAGGAAAAGTTTGAGGAAGAGATACATTACCCTTAGTAGAGGGGGATCAACAAGGGACCAGTTAGTTCAGCTGGGTGTATGCAATTTGGTACAACAGGGTGGGATGCATCTATGTCATTGTGAAACCATTCTGTCATCTTTGAAAAATCATGTGAGATGCCTAATAACTGATAAGAGGCAAATATGACATCTGCTCAGGAGCAACATAATCATTGAGAGATTTGCTTGCTGAGTTTCTTTGACAATAGGTAGACATATATAAACATATGAGGATTAGTTTCAGATTTTTTCTGCATTCAATTATAATGGAAAAGAAAAGGAAGAAGTTATGCTGCCTGCTTTCAACTTTCAGAAAAGTTTTATTTTATTTTGTTTCTATCCAGACTTGATGCTTGTTCTCAAATATAACATCTCTCCCAAGAAGAATGGTGATTTTATTACAAAAGATTTCATACCACACTTTTCAGTTAAGTCTTAGTCATAATACACAAGAGAGTATTAGAGAGTGATGTCAAGCTGCAAAGTGCTATAAGCATGACAAATCTTCACTTTAATTCTCAGAATTGATTTCCTTTTCAGGAGGTGTGATTTCCTTCTCTCTCTTCCCTTTGGCATTTACTGACTGGGGAATGTTTCATATTTTCCCCTTATTGAGTAGCAAATGGCATCTGGTACTACTCCTGAATAATTTTTTAAAAAGTCCTTTTTACAGCAGAAAACAATTAAAGAAGATATTAGTGTGCCAGCTGCACAAATATACTGTTGCTTATTTTATAAGAGAACCAGGCAAAATATAAAAATAAAACCAATAACAATTCTGTAAAACCTTTGAGTCTCTCTCCATCTTCCTCTGAACATCCACAAAAACCAGGTGAACTTGGATTTTGGTTCTGCTTACTGTAGAGATACATGTAAATTGTGAAATCTGGAGTAGGACTTGAACTAAAAAATGAACAAAGAGATTTAATTACATCTTAGTTCTTTGTCTTCTCTATATAATATGCAAACTTTATTGCAAGGCTTTTTTTTTGCAAGTATGTTTATTGGAAATTGTATTTATTCTTTTTTTTAGTATATATTATTGTGTTGGGCTTCTTGGTGAATAGAGGAAAAAAATCACTTTTTATGAAACCCAAGAATAAGGCTTATTAATGTTTGACCTTGGAGTCCTTGACTCTGTAATGAGCAATCATGCCAAGGGGAAAAAGCTGAGAAGTGAAAGTCAAGATCAAAAAACAAGAATGGAAATGACTGAGTTAACAACAGATAACCAAGTGGGTGTCCCCAATCCGGATTACATAGAGTAATTAATGTCTCTGAAAATGGATCACTGCATACATGACACTGAAGTATTTTCACTGTTTATTCTAATACATCAGCAGCATTACTGTGTCATAATAAAAAATTGCAGAAGTAAATTGAATTCGTTTATATCCTTAAAGTCGTCATTATGCCCAGGCATGAAGTAGAACACGTAGGTAAATGACTCTGACTGAAGAATGGTGGTGCCTAAAAGCTGAGCACTTTGGCCCTTTGGAAAGATTCAGTGTATAAAATTAGGAACCCAGAGTCTCCTGACAGTCAAAGAAAGCCATTAAGCATTCCTGGGCAGTGATCCTGGGAGTCCTTAAGCTGCAGAAAGTCACATACTGTAACTTAAACAGTGATATGTGCTAAATCCTTCTTAGTTTGCCACAAATGGCAAAAATAAATAGATAACTCAAGCAATAAGTATTTTTCATCAGCAGAAGCAATCTGTAGTCCATTAACTACATTGACTAGTTTGCCATTATCTATGATGGAAGCTCAGATAGTGGCCTGCAGCTATGCATAGACAGCTAAATTCGGGAGCCTTACTCCACAAGTTTAACTCCACATAAGGTTTCCATTGTCTGCTCAGCCTGTAGGGATCCTGGCCTTGTTCAGCTCCTTCAACAAAGGAGATTACCCTACTAATCACGGTGCAGAACAGTTCTAAGTGATTGATGCAAAGAGAAGAAAGTCAGGGACATGGGGGAGTGTGGAAAGGCGCTTGCTCTGGGAGGAAAGACTGGGATCTGAGGATGAGTAAGGGACAAGGAGTATGGCTCTGTGTTTAGTCATTAACACTCCCTGCCCATAACCTGGGTACCTTAGGTGTGGTCTGCAGCTCAGTATTGCATTGCTTATTAATCCAGTGGCTATCTAATGTAGATGGCAGCAAAGACCTGAGAACAGAGACAGATCTCCAGGTGTTGTCACCCCTGAACCAAGGCAGTGTAGAATCTGTTTCGTTTCATGTCTTTTCTGTTCTCACCACTGATGCCCTACTTCTTAAACATCCGGTTTCAAGATGATGAGATAGAATATGGCCCGAGCCACTCTATGCTGTAGCTTGGTATTTCTTAAACCCTCTTGGGATGTCAGCGGTGATAGTTTAGAGATTTTGAAATTCTGAGTAAGTCTCAAAGCAGAATCCTACCCTTAAATTGCCTATTAGTTTGTTATTTTGGAGCTTAGTCTATGAACTTTTTCCTGTAGCAGGTGAAACATTTTGAATGATATATAAGAAAACCCTTGGGTAAAAGACACATCATAAATAAATGATAATGGTCAACACAAAAGTCTATTCACAGGAAGTATTATCAATCAACATGAGTGACTAATGAGAGAGATTTAAGGCTGAGACTTTTAAAAAGAGTGTAAGCAATCCATTTCCCTTCAATTTTCAGCAAGAACTGAGGATATATATGTAACTTAAACTGTTTTAAAAATCCTAACCTAAATTCTTAAGAGAGAAAAAATACAGGACTTGATATTTCATCCTGCTGCTCATAGAAATGGTCCAATGTTGATATATGTATTCCTTGCTTTATCAGACCTTCCTGCATCTTAATATCTCTGGAGAACTGATTCTGTCAGGAGGATTCTGATCCTAACTGACTGTTGCCATGGTATTGGGTTATTCTGGGTTATGATCAAGAAAAGCAAACAAACTTATAAAAAACAAACTGACTTTAAGAGATATTTTCAAGCCACAGTGCCTGAGACTAGTTTTGGAAAACTAAATCTTGAATTTGGCACGTTAAATACTTCTGAAAAAACATGCCAATAACCAGAAGTGTTGCTGTAATAATAAATGGAATCATAGAATCACTTGGATTGGAAGAGACCTTCAAGATCATTGAGTCCAACCATAAACCTACACTGCCAAAACCACCCCTAAACCATGTCCCTCAGCACCACGTCTACCCATCTTTTAAATACATCCAGGGACAGCGATTCCCCCATGTCCCTGGGCAGCCTGTTCCAATGCTTGACAACCCTTTCTGTAAAGAAGTTTTTCCTAATATCCAATCTAAACCTCCCCTTGAGGTTTAACTTGAGGCCATTTCCTCTTGTCCTATTGCTTGTTACTTGGGAGAAGAGATTGACCCCCACCTTGCTATAGCCTCCTTTCAGGTAGTTGTAGAGAGTGATAAGGTCTCCCCTCAACCTTCTCTTCTCCAGGCTAAACAATCCCAACTCTCTGAGCTGGTCCTCATAAGACTTGTTCTCTAGACCCCTCACCAGCTTCGTTGCCCTTCTCTGGACACACTCCAGCACCTCAATGTCAATTCTATATTGTGGTGCCCAAAACTCAACAGAGTACTCGAGGTGGGGCTTCACCAGTGCTGAGTACAGGGGCATAATCACTTCCCTGCTCCTGCTGGCCACGCTATTCTTGATACAGGCCAAGATGCCATTGGCCTTCTTGGCCATGTGGGCACACTGCTGGCTCATGGTCAGAACAACTGTCCACCAGGAGCCCCAGATCCTTTTCTGCCGGGCAGCTTTCCAGGCTTTCTCCTCCCCAAGCCTGTAGTGCTGCCTGGGGTTGTTGTGACCAAAGTGCAGGGCCCGGCACTTGGCCTTGTTAAACCTCATCCCATTGGCTTCCGCCCACCAATCCAGCCTGTCCAGATCTCTCTGGAGAGCCTTCCTACCCTCAAGTGGATCAACACTCCCGCTAATTTGGTGTTGTCTGCAAACTGACTGAGGGTGCACTCAATCCCCTCATCCAGATCATCAATAAAGATATTAAACAAGACTGGCCCCAAAACTGAGCCCTGAGGAACGCCACCTGAGACCTGTTGCCAAATGGATTTACCACGATTCACCACAACTGTCTGGGCTCGGCCATCCAGCCAGTTTTTAACAGAGCAAATACATATATAAATTGGAGAAAATTCAGGAGGAGAAAATTAGGCCCATTTGCACAGTCTATGAAATTGTTCATTTTCATTTAATGGTATTATCCCACCCTGAACTGAAACTCCCAGCTTCTCTAAGAGCACTTGAAAGAACAAAACTTTTTGCAGATTATATTCCTGTTTTACTAGACACTATTCCAAAGCTGGTGGGAGTCAATGAATGTGTTTTTGAAATTACTGAGCTTTTGAATTGAGTGCATAATAAGGAGTTTGTACCTGTATCCCATCCCTAGACAGTACTATAGATCTTCTTTTACACCTGTTAGTATTTGTTCAGTTGTGAGTCATTTATGTGTACATAAAGTGCTGTAGAAGGTTCTAGAAGTACATAAGACAGTACTTTCTGTATGCAGAAGTTCATATTCCTGGAGGACGGAGTTCTCTTGATGGGAAAAGGAAAAAAAAAAGTCCTAAGATAAATCCTGGTGGCGTATTATCCAGGATGGTGACCCCAGGAGGATACACAAGTTTCAGCAAACAGTATTTAAAACAGTAAAACAAGCAACGTGAAATTATGTAGGGAATGGGGGAAGTTTTCGGGAAGTTTTTTATTTACAGATGGAAAAATTTGTTTGCCCAGTTACAAGCATGGTCTTCCTGTTCCACAGGCAGAATTCACAGCCATGAGAGACCAATACATGCGAGGTGGAGAAGGCTTCATTATCTGCTATTCCATCACAGACCGCCAATCTTTTCAAGAAGCTGCTGAGTTTAAGGAACTCATTTATCGTGTCCGGCACACCTACGATATCCCCTTGATGCTGGTGGGAAACAAAATAGATCTTGAAGAGTTCAGACAGGTAAGCAATTTCTCTGCTGTTTTTGGCTTGGATTTTCTTGGCTACCTAAGGGATTTCTGTAACATATGTTGAACAGTACTACTGAGAATTTTTAGCACAAGATGAGATTTAATCACAGACCAAGACACTAGGATTGGTGATAAATGAAGGACTTAGCAGTACTTTTCATTCATATGTTACGGATCTTAAAGTAGCCTGGGCCAATCACACCCAAATGTTCTTTGTATTTACTTGAAAAGGAATCCTGCTATTTTTGTTGGAAGTTACTTATACGTTCAACATAGAAATATATTCAATGTAGAAAAATATTGTCAGGATCTTTGTGGCAAAAAGCTGCTTTCTTTGGAAGTTACCGACCACTGAATACAGATTTTTTTTTCATAAACGTATTAGATTTAACTAAAGGTTTCTCAAACTCAGACTGAAAAAAATTCTAGTTAAAATAGTGAAATACATATGAGATTATCTTTGTGTGAAAAGCCAGTGGCTGTGTTACTAGAGTGTTCACGTAAGATGGGGACATGCAAGACTTGAATTCACTTGGATTTGTATATAAGATTTGAGCCACCACCACACACAGAGCAGTAGGTTTCTTTGACTATGAGGGCATTGACTGTGGCTCCCTCAAAGCCTTTAGTGATCTTTGCTCACTCTTTTCCTTTTGCTTCCTCTCTGCTTCCTCCTTGCATTGATGTGTATGTGCGTGTATGTGTGCAACGAAGTGGGTCAGAGAAATAACATCTTAGAAATGGCTTGGTTATGACCTGATACTGAATCAAAAATATCCTTAATTTTGAACAGAAACTTTGAAAAGGGGGGAAAAAGTTTTTCCTGTATGAAATCTTAAAAGGCTCTTTTACACATTATGATTGCTTTCAAATGGCTGACTTCTGTACAGACATATGTAACAGTTAAATAAAATGGTGTTTTTCAGTTCATTAACATCTGTGTTCACATGATCCTGTCTACTCTTTTCCACTTATCCTGTCACTCTTCTCCTCATTTCTTTCTCTTCTTTATTTTACCTGAAGAGAATCCAAGGCAGTGTTAAACCTGAAACTAGCCACAAAGATCTGATGATGTACATTTAAAACTTCACATCTGTTTTCGGATCATTGACTTTGTCCCTAAGTCAGACTGTGACAAAACCTTAATGGTCACAATTTAGCTGCAGTTTAACATGCAGTTTGAGGCTTCAAACAACAGTGTCATGTGCAACATGCAGTACAATCTGTGCAGCTTCTGGGATACTTACATACTAGATGGAGTGGGAGGTGGATTCAGTTGCTCTGCTGAGAGAACAGGACATTGTACCTGATCCCAACAGAAACAGGGTATGATTGATTGCCTATGGTTAGCTAGAGATGAGGTTTTCAGGAACAGTCTATTCACTAATTGATATGAAGACTCTCTTCCAGTGATACTTGGCACTAACTCTTTCTGATCTTACGTTTTGTTGGGTTTTTATATTTTAATCACTGTCAATGCATATGAAAATATATGCCTGATTTAAACTTTTTACATGCTCCTTTGTGATCTTGTCTGGTCTCCCAAACAGGAAAATTAGTGTGCATGAATGTCTGAATTGGATATCACAAACAGCACTCAAGATTAAAGGGCATGGGGAGGCTTTTGGGAATGATATTAGAAATTACGTCTTTGAGTTGTAACAGGCAACATAAAAACCAGTTATACGAGGTTGTCACTGAAGAACCGGCCTGAATGTGGACTTTGGCAATTACAAATAATCGTTCTATTTTTTAAAAAATCTTTCAATGAGTCAGGATTTCGGTCTTCAGAATCTTTTCCTCCATAAGCCCTGTACAACTGTCAACAAGTATGGCAATGTCAGAAGGTTTTTCTCAAATATTCTGCAATCCAGGCTTTGAGCCACGGGATGCTTTTACATCAAAGAATAGTAAGATAATACAATGCAGATCTCCTCCTTTGAATAAAGCACTTGAACATGACTATGTCTACATAAGCAAGTAGTATGAACCAACAGGAGTAGAGCTGTAAAACTAAACAGTTTATTAGGAAGTCCACATTTTGGGAATTTATTTTAAACTTTGCACTGGCAAGGCCATTGTCTCCATGATTAACTGGTGCTGACATGTGTGAGTTGTGGTCTTGAAGTATGTCTTCACTTAAATTTTATCCACAGTTCAGGTCATGTTCTCAGAGACTGATCCACAATTCAAAGCAAAACATAGTTCAATGGAGGTGATTAGGAGATACTGCTCAGAATACCTCTCTGACTGAAACTAAAGCACTAGTGTGGGGGACGTCACCTCTGTGCCCAGCTTTAAGCACATCTTAATATACTTCGGCAGCTCATTATTTCAGAATTGGGATGTGAGGTTGTGCTGTATGTTTAAAAAGCACTGAAATGAGTTATATCAATGCCTACTTGTTAGGTTAAGCGATATGTAAGTAACTTGATGAACTGTGGGAAGGTAGATTGAAAAGAATCTTTCCTAGGTCATGTACTGTAATTATGGCTTCATTAAAAGGCTTGGATGGTCAAGAGTGGTAGCCAGCTAACTCTGGGGCGACAGACAGCAATGAGCTGACAATGTACAGCATTAACATATCAATGAACAAACAGGGAGGTACACAAACATACTGAACTCAAGCAACTGAGAAACAGTAGGTGTCAGAATACAATTAGCCAGATTGGAATTTGGCCAGGGCACCAGGGCTAATATTGTTGCTTTGTTTAACGACATTTTTCTCCTTTGAAATTCATTAAAGCAAGTGTAATGTTATTCATGGTGTTTGGAAACATAATATTAAGTTCAGCATTCCCGGGCATCATTTCCATTTAATGATGGTTCCACAACACCAGACAGGCTGTAGTAACTCAGTCAGACAAAGCTCTTTTTTGAAATACACAACACAATTAATGATATATGTCGTTTGCCTCAAATCTATCAACAGGACTATAAGAAAAATCTACAATTAAAATTTTGTGTTAGGAGAAACACTACTGAAAAACAAAACCAACAAGCTTATTATTTTTAAATAATGTTTTTATTTTCTGATGGCTTCAGTGAAATTATTGTTGCCTTTAAGTATACCTGTCACTTTTAACATCTTAAGACATGGGTTTGTCTGTATTTCATCTTAAAACAAGTTTTAATTACATTCATCAGCCTAGAGAATAAACACTTTTCATTTTCTCTGAAGCAACGTGGGGGAACAACTGTGTAAAAACTGTGGGGGAAAAAAGTAATAACTCGTTATCTTGATGTCACATCTGATCTGGTGGCAAGGCTCCCTCTGTCCTCCATTCCCTTCCACCCATTTGTACTGCAGCTGTGCTCACTCCTTTCTGACCTTGTTCTGTTTTGTGTTTAGAGATTCCCTGGGAAAGTGAATGGGCAAGAAGGGTTAAGGTATTCGTCTGTGTCCATTCTTTGATTTTTAGCCACTGCTCTAAGAAATATTTAAGTATTATATGTATTTTACCACATAGATGTTTGATGTAAAAAATAGAGTACTAAGTGTTTGATTAGGTATCATTTTCATTTCAGTGTTTTCTAACATTAAAGTCATTAGATTAATAAAGGTAAGCTGTATGTCTTTAATGTCATTAAAGTTTCAGAAACATTTAGGACCAGCTGTTATGAACTACAATAGATACTTTTACTTCAGGCAAGTGTTGTCACTTAACCCCAGATGAACATCTGGTTCTTACTGAAATTTAGAATCTCTATAATAGATAAATATCTAATCAAAACATCTTTCAAAAATACAATAAACAACTGATCCTATTTGAGCTCATACCATGCTAATGCTACCATGCTATTAATTAAAATATTTTATAGCAAAGGCATCTGGCACTGCTGAAAGGTTGTTTGAAAAAAATATCCATAGGATTTTGTTTATTGATCTTTGCAATATATTACATTCAAAAATTCAGAGGGGAGCCAACTATGTAAGCTCCTTTGAATAATGTTCTCTAGCTCTCAGCTGGAAAGAACAGATACTTTCTAGCAGCTTTGTCAAACTTCTAATGTGGATGTGAGAACCCCTCTGGAAATTCTGCCTATGTAGAAATTGCACAGCCTTCATAGAACAGTTTTTCCCGTACACTTTTTTTTTTGACCCCACAGGAATAAGCTGTGGGCTTAGTCAAGTCCATGGATAACATGTTGATGTCCATTGAGTCCAAGGTTATGAGAGCAGCTCACATTTCGTTCAGCTCTTGGTCTCTCTGGGACACCTGTCATCAAAGTTGTTAGTTTTGCCAGTACAGTCTTGGTCCTGAAAAGAATTATGCAGTTCTTTACCCTTCCACACATGAGTTGTCTTATTGGTTTCAAGTAAAAATTTGAGCAGGAGCAGTGCTTTTGAAAGCATTTCCTTCCTCCTCTCTCCCCCTAAAGACTCATTCCTTCAGTAGGAAATATGAAATCAATATGAAAACTGTCTTTAACATGAAGTAATATCTTATTTGGAGTACAAATTAGTTACAAGATCTTCATTATGTTTTCTTTCTAAGGTTTTATTATGCCCTAAAATAATCCTCAAACCATGACAGTTGCACAATACATTCTCATGATCAGAACCAGCTGCTCACAGGACAGTCTCAGTCCAATGAGGTTTTATACTGTAAGTTTTTCAAGATATGCTGACTGATAATCAGATACTGTGAGCATCAACTTTTAGACTTCTGATTTTGACAGTTGTTCCATTTTCATGCTGGCTTCTAAAACCTTGAAATAGTGGTTGAATCTGACACAGCTAATGGTCTTTTTTTTTTTTTTTTAATTNTTTTTTTTTTTTTTAACTTGTTTTGTTTTGGTTTCTTTTGTATGAATAACCGTTCAGTATATTTCAAATATTATCAGTCTATACTTTCTGGTGCCTGGCTGAGACACTGGAAATACTTACAGAATATTACATTATTTTTTATTTTATTTTCATTTTCCAGTGTATAACTATGAAGTACTATTTACTACCTGCTCTCTTACTCAGTAGTCATGAAACTGCAGTATTCTGAACTTCCTACCTTAGCATCAGGATGAATTCTTTTGCCTTTGGGATTAAAACTGCTCTCAAATTTGTAAATGTCCTTTACCACCAGAGGTTCCACTTTGTTTTAAAAACATTTGGGTGGAAAAGGCTGTCTGCTGAAGACTCATTTCCCATTTACCTGCGCCCTCCACAAAGAGTGAAAGGTTTCATTGTTTCTTCTGAACTTTGTAACTGCAAGTCAAGGGAAATGCATTTCCTGCTGTTTAGTGACAAAGAATAGTATATATTAGTTAACATTAGACTAAATGTGTTGGCCAGATGCTTTATGAAATCCATGCAGAAAAACAGTAATTATCACGTTGTAGAAGTGTATCATAAAATGAGATGAATCTGCCCATGAAGATGTCTGTCTTTCTGTTGACTGTGGAGGGAGGCAGGGACAGTTATCCTCCCCATCTTTATAGAGCAACACTTGGGTGAGATGAAGACTAACAAAATTATTTGTGACATCCTTTCAGTTGAGAATGTAAATTTAATTATTTATTCTGTTGTTATTGTTGCTGCTAGCTATAGGCTAGACTTTTGAAGTATTCTCAGCTTTCCTTTGGTTTCTGAATGAATAAAATCTAATAAATAGTCATTCTTAGGTGGTCCTCCCTTCTACAGATCAGTGTGAGCTGTGATCTTGCAATATCTGAGATGTATTTAGGCAGGTTTACCCTAAATAATGACTACAAAAAGCATAGTGGTATCCTTAATAGAAACAAGCCAGAGGAAAATATGGCACAAAAGAGCAAATTCTTCAAATTATTTATTTGAATGTGGCAATGAATTTTTACATTAATTCATTCATGCATCTTGATGTCATCTTGGATGTTCATTTTCCATGGATATCCATGCAGTTCCATTTGCTATCATGAATGTTTGCTGAAATAGAATTACAGTTATAAGGAGCTGCCTTCATCACTTACATTTGCTTACCTACATATTGTATTTCCCACACAACATCACATCATATTCTTCTCTTGCTCTTCAGGTTCTGAATAATGTAAGCCATTCTTGCTGTTTTGATGGAGCTATGACAGTTGTTTGAATATTTGGAACTAAAACCACTGAAATTGTCATGGTGTTTTATTATCTTAGAAAACTGTCAGATCTTTGATAATCACTTTCTTAAATTGCCAAAATATGTATCTGGATTCTGTCATGTTCCTCTACATCTCTAATTTCTCTTTATTTTTAATTGATTTTGATTTTTCAACATTTCTTTCACACCATTCACTGTCCTAAGAAGTCTTCCTTATATCATTTAAATACAATTTTTCAGTTAGACCCCTCCACAAAAAAAAAAAAAGAAGAAAGAAAAAAAAGGAAAAAAAACCCCACAATGTGTGCTTTTCTACACGAATGTAATTGTAGAAGTCAATTTGGCAGCAGTAGTCTCTTGGAATAAAGTTTTATTATTATTAACTTAACTGTCTCTAGCAAATGTTCATTTACACATAGCTTAACTCTTTGTCATTACAGTGCTTTTATATTTCCACAAAAAAACCCCAAACCACAGCTTCATATTACCCAGGCTGCAGTAAATGCAATCAGACACACAGACAATGGTAATGAAACTCTTGGCTCATTTCTCAATTCATAATTGTGTTAACCTCTAGTGAACCATCCAGTAAGCCCTGTAATCCCTTCAGCACAGCGTAGAAGACATTTGAAGGGGACTAAGATGCAGATAACAAGCCAAGCTGTAAGAGAACAAACAACAAAGAAACAATAGATGAACTGCAGATAAAAAAACCCCAAAAACTTTTATGCCAGAAAACCTGGATAAGTAGAGATAAAACTAGAGGCAACTAACTGCTTGTAGCCAAAGCAGGACAACACAGGACAAGTAGCAAGGGGTATACAATAGGGATGGTGCTGCAAGGTCACATCATAGCTAGGGATATTAAGTAGCAACACACTTCATATTCTTTTAACAGGCTCACAGTACTTGTTACCTCTACTTGCTTTTCCCTCCACCTCAAAGAATTTGTTCTCTCCAAGTACCAAATCCTGACTTGGTGTGGCCATGTTTGAATCCAGTGGGAGAACACATTGGAGGAGACATATAAGGTACAGACATGTTGTCTCATCTCTTGTCTTCTTGATCGAGATTGCTTCTCAAGGTGAACTTGGTCTATGCGATTTGTCTGTTTGGCTTGTAAACTGGGAGAGTAGCTGTTGTGAAGGCTTCATGCACTTTTCATTTGGCAGCCATGCCAGCAGGAAATTTCTTCTTAACTGAAGCAAGCAAGTGCTGTTGGAGAGCTACCCGCACAAGTCTACTACAAAACAACCTTATGTAGGGCCTGTTTGTAAGTCCAAGATGCTGTTGCATACCGTAGAGCCTCTCAGAGGGAAACCCATTGGTTACACAAAGAGGTGAAACTTGCAGGGAAATCCACAGGTAGCATTTGTTGGGTGGCTGGGGGTGTTAGGAGGCTGTACAGATTCCTGTGCTGGAAAGCAAAAATTGCGGGGAAGATAATTATCCCTGAAGGGTTTCCATAGTTCATTTTGGCCAGCAGAGAAAGGTGTAAGGAGGGAGTTGTGTGTGACATTCACTCTGGTTCCACCTTACTCCAGGGGCAGTGCTCCAAAAGTCTTGTTGAAAAATTCCTTTTTATTCATTTTCAGTTTACTCTCAGGAATCTTCATTGTCTTGTCTGTGAATCTTGCTCTTGCACACTGTGTACAACCCAGGCATCAACCTGTTCTTAATGCAGAAAAGGGAGAGGCATGAACATACCACATAAGGCGGTACTAATTGGGGCACAGTTCTGCCTCTCCATCATCCATGCCTGAAGCAGGATGACCTCCCATTTCTCAATATTTTTCCTCTCATTTTCTCCATGGTGGCACATATACATGAAAAAGGATGGTGTGCAATGGGAAGGTATCTTTTTATATACATGCTGCAGTTTTTACATTGACAAAATCAAGGTTTCAGCCTAACTCATATATTATTTACTACAGTTCCAGTTCAGGAAAATATTTAAACATATGCTTACTTAGAGTGGAACTAAAGGATGTTCTTCATGTTAATCTCCACTTGAGCAAAGACGCTGCCCTGAAAATGAGGCAGTAATAAGTAACGTTGTGAAACGACAGTCCCTTGGCAAAGTAGCAGATTAATATAGGAGACAACATTTACTGAGTGCATTGTTTATGTAAAAATGTGAATTTCTGATAGCAAGGATAGTTTCTTGTGTGTTTTTGCAGTAGTAGCTCAAATTACTTGAAAAAATATATTTTACCAGATTTTAGTTAGAGCCCATCATGGTGTCACAAATAAAGACTAGCATTTTAAAAAAAGGAAGATTAATCAGTTTAGTCATCTTTAGTTTCTGAAAATTTGCTTGTATTCTTGTCTTAATGACTCTTTTTTTTCAGATGAATTAGGAAGTTAGAGAGATTTGTTTTTATCTAGATCTAACAACTTACTAAAAATAGCAGCATATTTACTTCACATGTCACACACTGTGACATTGCTTAAGCTACGCAGTCAGGATGAGCAAAAAACCCAATAAATAAATAAAAAAAAACCCCAAACCCAAAAACCTCTTACCCAAACAAACCAATCTTAAAAAGAAAATGAAAGGGAAAATATCTCTGTGTTACTGTGTTATAACCATTCTGGAAACATCCGATCCCTCACCCATAGGGTCCAAAGTATACAGTATAAAATTTATGTATAATGACAGCTTCTAAATCCTTGAGTAAATTGTTTGACATAGCATGGTTAATTCAAGAAGGTCCAGGAAATTATCCATGATAAAATGACACTAAAGTACATTACTACAGTTTAAACTCAAGATGTTAAATGCCTATAAAATATCACAATTCACATTTTGGTGTTAGTCATTATCAGTATTAATCACAATTTTACTGATCAGAACCCCAGTCCCAGTCTGGGAGTCAGGGTACGGTACATTGTTTATTTGATATTAATCGGTATTGGAGTTGATACAGTTTAATATCTTCATCCACTGTTTCTTTCAAAAAGAAAAAATGACGGGCATCCCTTCTGTCTTTGCTGCATTTATTTCCTCTGTTGCTCAGGGCATGTTCTTTCCTTCTGTATCCATATATGTCTTTTTTTACCACCCACTCAATACAAAAAGTTTAATAGGGAGAAAAATAATATGTCTCTTCAGTTTCTAAAATTGTCTGCTACAAGCACTGCCATAAATTTGTGGGTTTTTTTGTGTTCTTGGGTGTGTCTTCATGTTTTAAGAGTGTAATTTAACAGCAACGATGTGCTCAGTATAGGATATTCAACACCACAGGCCACCTTCTGGGTATTTGTGTCATGTATAGTTAGTCACTGAAATTTTGAATTTCCTTTACATCTCCTGGGAGGAGGTGGGGAAGGCAGTGTCTACATTTAATGATGTTTTTCATTACCAAAACTGTGGGATAATTCTTCCATTCTTTTTCTAGTTGTGACTCTTTTTTCTTTATTATTAAAAAAGTGAAGCTTGCTTTTGTTTCTGAGAGTCCATTCATTTCTACAGATCGTAATTTCCCGGATTTTTAAACCCCAGGAATGCATGAGATAGATATGTTTTGTTGGTTCTGCCCCTCTCCCTTCCTCACCTCCGGCTCTGAAATCTGAATGTTATTACCCCAGAGATGCTTAGTACTAGCCCACTGAAACTACAGACCAAACCTAGTGACCTTGATATCATTAAATCAAACCTTCTTAGTAATTGCTTCAAACCACACACAAGTTATTGTTGCGAAGTCCTGGTCTATCTTCCTCTGAAGTCAAACACTTCTGAAGTCAAAATTACCTGGCATTTTCACTGATTGAATAATGAACTGATGTGGGAATGTGGGTTTCAGGCAGCTCTCTTGCTCTCTTTCTCAACATATCATATGAAGAATATTGTGTGGATTTTCTCTAATTAAGAATAGAGGGGGGTTTAATATTTTTTTTTTTTAATTTAAGTTATTTGTTATGGGTTGGGAAGGGATTGAGGGTGGTTGTATGTTTGGTGGAGTCAGAGGAGAAGGTCGAAGAGCAGGAGGCTGGAAGAGGGAGTGGAAAAGATGATTGTCGAGGGTTTGGGCCGGATCGGCCCAAGCAAGCCGAGCGACAGATGTTCCCTCTCTCCTGCCGAGCAGGAGAGAGAGAAGAAGAGAGACTAGTTTAGTAAGAACTAAACTACTTTAATGAAATGTAAAGAATAAAATAACAAAAGAAAATAATGAAATATATACAAAACTGTATCAAGCTCCCAGGATGACAATCACGTCACCAGCAGGCAGGGAAGTCCCAGACTGGACTCAGCGACGGAAGGGAACTGGATCCAGGAATACATGGGTCAGGATCAAAGGCAGACGAACCGATGGAGTCCTCCTCGGACGCCGGCTATTGAAGAAGGAAAGCAGGAGTCCCAGCAAGAGCAAAAGCCCAAGCAAGTCGGAGAAGAAGGTGAAGCCGTAAAATGGGAAACGGATAAAACCGGAACAACTGAAACAACGGAACAACGGAACAACGGAAAAATGGAACAACGGAACAACGGAATAACGGAATGCTGAGCCTTTGATCCCTCAGCTTTTATACTGAGCATGATGCAGATGGGATGGAATACACTGTTTGGTCAGTTTTTGGGTCACCTGTGCTGTCTGCTCCTCCCCACAGATGGGACACCTCTACTCCTCTCTGCTTCCAGCCCTCCAACAGGGCAAATAACAAGGTGTCTGGCCTTGGTCGTTATCGCAATAAGTCTAAGCAAGGGCCTCTCTGCATACCGTGCCTTGGCATCAGCTATAAACATGGGTCTTATCACTCTGAGAAAGAGCAGTTTTCTGCACAATATGCTGTTAATTTCAGCAGTAAGAAGAGGCCTAGTTAGAAAGCAGAGTTACTGAACAAAATTGGTCCTGTTTTACCTCAAACCAGGACAATGATGTATGCATCCGTTTGATGAAATATGCATTGAGCATTCATCAGAATGGCATCTGACTTGATTTGACCTGTGTAACTAATTTCTCAGTACACGTCACCGAAGAAATGTTGCTTATGGAAAAGCTGTATTCCCTTTTAATCCTATTTTCATTCCCATCTGAAGTCAATGAGATTTTTTCACTGTTGATTGTCTGTGACTACAAGACAACTGGTGATTCCAGTTAACCTTTTCAAGATCATAATGCTCGCAAAACCTGGAAGGGGTTAGAACTTGAGAACAGTTTGATTTGATTGCAAGGATCTGCAATTGTGAGAATCCCTGAGACACGCCAGAAAAAAAGGAGGAATGGGAGAGTTACAGAGATCATAGATGAGTCAGTAATGCTTTACAATCAGTGAGACTGAAGCTCGACAGTCCTTTGGGAAACACCAGGCAGGACTTTAGACATGGTGGTGGCTGCAAAAAAGTCATTCTTGAGACCCTACATATTTGCTTTATAAGACCTTAAAAGTATTTAATGTTACCATATTTTTGAATTTTGAGACAAAAAGTATTTCACTGCAACATCTGATGTCTTTGTTCTTGCTAGGGGTTGTATGTCATTTGATGAACGTTTGAGCCTGTGAAGAGGAAGAATCAGAATATGGGGAAGGCTCATAGGTCTTAGTACATTAATTTCAGCTTTTTCTTCTTGAAAACATGTTTCAGTTCTTTGCATTTTACTGGGAGGAAACCAGTACTGGAGAATTTGTGTAAGAATAATTCTTGGATGAAAAGTGCCAATATAACATCAAAAATCCAGGGAAGACAGTTGTAATTTGTTCTTCAGACTTGGTGGAATCTGGAATATGAAGCTATGGTTAGATGGGACAATGGTAGAAGTGCCCCTGTAGTCTTATGAAAATATTTCCCGTTTTTCTTAGTAAGTGGGGTGAAAAATTAAAAGCTAATAAAAACTGAATTTTTGTCTCTGCCAATGCTCTGTTTATCTGAGATACAATTAGTTTTTCAGAACCTTCTGGAGAAACTCCTGCTGTTTGTACCACTGTTCTATGGACAGAAAGAATGCCTCATTCTTCAAGGCTGTCAACCTAACACCATTTATGTCATTTAACACACACACTGCTTTTACTAATTCTGGAACCATAACGCATAAAAATAATTTTATATTTGTCCTCATTGCCTGACATTTTCAGTATGGAATATCTGTAAAAAAGAAATTGATTTTTATGGAGCACAGGTAAAAAGGCCATAAGGGAAAGAGAAGATAATTATTAAAAAAATCATAAAAACCTATAAAATAATTCTGATAGTTTTGTTTTTTGGTTTTTTTTTTTTTTTAATTCTCCTTGTTAAAGGCTTACTGTTATGCTAAATTTACATAGTAGTATAGAAATCTACTTTATTTTTGTAATTAACAAGTTCCTTAACCTTGTGGGTAGAAAGTCTGCTTTCTTCGGAAGTGTGTTTCATTAAAAAAAAATAGGATTGGAATGGCTGTTTTCCTTCAAAAAGTAAAAAAAGAAAGAAGTAGCAGAAAGCTTCGTAGTATTGAAATCTCTGGCAAAAAATAGTTGCTTAAAAAAACAGCGGTATTTAGACATAATAATAAAAAAAATTCCCATGCTACCTGAAATTAAATAATGAGCTGTAACTCAGAAACTCCGTGTTGCCATTACCCATTAAAATGTGTTAAGCCTTCTGTTTCTTCAAGTTATGGTTTTATTTTTCTAGATGGTGATTGAAAATCAAAAGATAATTTAGGACATCTCCATTTTTCTAAAATGATGACAGTATCAACAGTGTCTGTATCATATCTTTTTTTCCACCATTTGTGATTCTCACTGAAATTCTACCTAAGGTCTGAACAAAATCAGTAGCATTCTGCCTTTACCTGTCTCCATATCTGTGGTGTTATCTTGATGGATAATGTATTTACATGAAAGGATTTTGTGATATTTGTATTCTGAACAATCACAGGAAAGAGAATGCTGAGGTGACTATGAGTGATGGTAAAGTGGGTACCTAAAATTGAAAAATGGGATTATGACATGAAGTTTAGTTCATTATTTATATCAGAATAAGAGTGGTGGTTATAGAAGATCTGCAGTCTGAACATAAGCTTCCTGAAATTTAGAATTAGGACTTTAGTTTTGAAGGTTTCTCTAGTAGGATGTCTAAATTCAGTACCGGGACAGCTTATAAAAATGCTAGAAATGAGAGGTTTTAGAACTAGCTGATAATATGAATGGTAACAAATCATCAGGAATAGATGGTATTCACCCAAGAGTTCAAGTATATGAGAATTCAAGTATAAAATTGCTGAACTATTAACTGTGCTTAAAATGGAATCAGAACCAGGGAAATGAAAGACGGCAAATTCAGAATGGTTCAAGGAGCTACTGACCAGTAAAACTGAGTTTTGTTGAGCAAATCCGTAGCTACTCTAAGAAAGAACAGAAATAACCAGTACATGAATGAATATGTTTCTACGGGCAAAAGTCATCATGGTTTTCACAGAGGTTACTCATGGCTAACAAATCTTTTAGAGCTCTTTGATTAAGTCAACAAACATACAGGGAACAGGGCTCCAGTTGTTATGTTTTCCTTAAATTTCCAAAGAGGTTTATGTGAATAGCAAAAACAAAATTGAAGATGTGTCACCTGTTACTAAGTGTCAAAAAGAGAGGAAGATTATTATTATAACTCCATTTAGATACAGATATTTCTATTTTAAATGTATCCTTTAATAAATGGGCAATAAGATGAAGCATTTTCAGTGTTATTTGAGTATTTTGGTAGTAAAAATGACAGTTAACCATTATGAAGTTAAAGTTTAATTCTTAATATATTTAAAGCCTCTACGATATGATGAAATTCAGTGCTGAAGACTGGAAGTAGAAAAGAGACATCCATGACAATAAATACATGGCAAAGGTCTGTAAACAAGCTCTCACTGCTGAAAAAAGTCACCTTGGAAACAGGGACGATTTTGTCATTGGGAGAAAATATCATGGAAAACAGGAATAAATAAAGAATATTCATTGTTCCTCACAATACGAGAATGGGGAAGAATTAAATTAACAAGATTAATCAGTTTTATGGCAAACAAATGAAAATGCTTTTCTACATAGTGCATAACTAAACTATGGAACTCATTGCTGCAGGAATTATAGAAGTAAAAGTTTTTGATGGATTAAAAACCATCCAAGCCACCCAAGGAATATTAAAGAAAAACTTGACATTTCTAGCTCAGGAAGTGCCTGAGGCTTAGATATCCCAAAAGCTGCAAGGATATAGCAGAAGAATTATTCGCTATGCTTGGTCTGTTTTCGTGTCCTGCCCCTAAGCAAGTTGCTGCTGTTGATGATAGCATGAGGGACAAGACAGAACTGTGGATGAATTTATTTACTGTCACCACTCTTCTGCTGTAACATATGTGTCAAAAATGAACCATAACAGCTAATTTTGGTAGGGCAAACACACAGAGGTCTCATGACAGCATTCATTTACATAAATATTTACATTTAAATACACTCATTTATTTTACATTAATATGTGCAGCAGTATTAACATAGTGTTAATATAGAGTAATCACAGTACTTACATTGTAATCAGATTATTATTATATAATCATAGATATTACATGGTTATTACTGCTAGTCATGGTGATACTGGTTTCCACTGGAACTCTTCATTTTTTATTCTTTGCTTATTTTTTTAAGGTACTCTATTTTTCCAAGAAAATATTAGCTTGTAACAGAAATCACTGGATAAAGATGTTCAGTCTGCACTATAAAGCAGTCCAGAACAATGGTCCCAAGAGTCCTTTCTTTTCAAAAGTCTATGCGTCTTTTAATATTCTTTTATTTTCTCTCTAAGTGCAGGGAGACTCTTAACAGTAGCCACATTTACTAGAATAGTTTCTGGAAAGGAAAATCAAAGAATCATCACATAATGAAAGCCAATTAATTACAAACTAAAGGTTTCCAGAAAGTTTTCTTACGTGTGTCATTGTGTTCTCTAATTTAATGTACATATTAAATATGCACATAAGACAGAAGTCACAAGAGAATCAGGAACTGTGTCAGAGATAGAGCCCAGCAATCCTGACTTCTACTCATCAGATCAAACACCAGATAATGTTGTCTCCCTTGTGTGTGATTATATGCTTTGTGTCATTTCACAGCAGAAAATAACAAGTAGTAAGGGGTGGAGAGATTCACTGATGCATCTGAGGAGGAAAGCTCCAAAGCCTAAGGCTCACATTGCCTTTCAAAACAATTTTGGCTATGAGTATTTGCAAGCAGATGTCAAGCTGGGGAAAAAACAGTGCCACTAATTTGATGTCCTCAATGCTTCACTAACTGGATGATTTCCCATCCTGGACTACTGGCCCATTAAACCTGTCTTTTATTGCATAGTCATAAACCTGAATGACAGAAAATAAATAATTAAGACTAGTCAAATACAAGGCAAAGGATCTATGTGACCCCATTTGTCTAAGATAGGAAGGGATAAATAGGAATGTAAGGGCTAATATACGGAAATATAAAAAGTGTTTGTTTTCTGTAGCACAGAGCTCAGGTGTTTATAGAAATGTAGGGGAAACACCAAGTACAGAGACAGACCTATTATCCCAATTACATGATGTGCCAGGAAGGAAAAATCAAGCATAATTCCTGTGCTCTCAGAGTTACATTCACTTTTCTCCCAAGAAGAGAAGCCTGGATGTTTAGTGGTGGGACATTCCTAAAGATTAGGCTTGTGTTTACTTGTAGAAAAAATCCTAGATTTCTGTTACATATCAAAAAGTGATCTGAACTTTTGGAGCCAACTTTATTGAATTGAAAACCTTGCAAGCTTAAGCCTACACATACCATAATTTCACAGAATCACAGAATGTTAAGGGTTGAAAGGGACCTTTAGAGATCATCTGGTCCAACCCCTCTGACAGAGCAGGTTTCCCTACAGCAGGTTGCACAGGACGGTGTCCAGGCAGGTTTGGAATGTCTCCAGAGTTGGAGACTCCACCACCTCCTGGGAAGCCTCTTCCAGTGCCACCCTCAAAGGAAAAAAGTTCCTCCTTATGTTCAAATGGAACTTCCTATATTTGATTTTATACCCATTGCTTCTGTCCCGTCACTGGGTACCACTG